>JAAVTJ010000090.1:0-23142 GCA_011947355.1 Phytophthora boehmeriae
CAACTACTGTCGCGCAACGAATACCATTGCTGCCCTTCACACACATTCCACTGCTGACCACCATGCCAACCCTTCATCTCAACCCTTTGCAACACGTCGCCATACTCGCTGCCTGGCATTCACAAGGCCACGCCACTCCTCTTGTGTTTCGGAACAACGTCGAGTATAGGTCAATATGGGTCAATATGGGTCAATAGTGGTCAATATGGGTCGAATAGTGGTCAATAGTGGTCAATAGTGGTCAAATAGTGGTCGTGTATACGTTGGTATACACCGTCGCTGGTGACAACCACCACGACCAATGAAGACGACCAATGAAGACGACCAATGAAGACGACATGGTGGTCGCGGGGGTTGTTCTGCTTGCTTTTTGTGCGATCGTTGCGTTGAGGGCGTGCGAGTTGCGCGGTTGGCTGTGTCGTAAGTCGTAGATGCGTTTTGCGGGTCGAATGGGCAAATGATGACGAGAATTGACCTCGCGACGGGCGGGTGAAATCGAGTCTCCCGTGTCAAAACGGCGAAACTGGCGACGTGGTTAAAACACGGTTAGAACCCGTAAAAGTGACGAAACGATTGTAGGCAAAAGGGCAAAAGGTAGACAAAAGGTAGACAAAGGTAGACAAAAGGTAGACAAAAGGTAGACAAAGGTAGACAGCACCCGGACTTCCCCGGTGGTCACCCACCCAGTACTACCCGAGCTTGAAGATGCTTAACTTCACAGAGCGAACGGGATATGGTGTTCTCATCTTAAGATGGCCGTCTACATCAACTACTGTCGCGCAACGAATACCATTGCTGCCCTTCACACACATTCCATAACATTACCATGCCAACCCTTCATCTCAACCCTTTGCAACACGTCGCCATACTCGCTGCCTGGCATTCACAAGGCCACGCCACTCCTCTTGTGTTTCGGAACAACGTCGAGTATAGGTCAATATGGGTCCAATATGGGTCCAATAGTGGTCCAATATGGGTCGAATAGTGGTCCAATAGTGGTCCAATAGTGGTCAAATAGTGGTCGTGTATACGTTGGTATACACCGTCGCTGGTGACAACCACCACGACCAATGAAGACGACCAAAGAAGACGACCAATGAAGACGACGTGGTGGTCGCGGGGGTTGTTCTGCTTTGTGCGATCGTTGCGTTGAGGGCGTGCGAGTTGCGCGGTTGGCTGTGTCGTAAGTCGTAGATGCGTTTTGCGGGTCGAATGGGCAAATGATGACGAGAATTGACCTCGCGACGGGCGGGTGAAATCGAGTCTCCCGTGTCAAAACGGCGAAACTGGCGACGTGGTTAAAACACGGTTAGAACCCGTAAAAGTGACGAAACGATTGTAGGCAAAAGGGCAAAAGGTAGACAAAAGGTAGACAAAAGGTAGACAAAAGGTAGACAAAAGGTAGACAGCACCGGACTTCCCCGGTGGTCACCCACTCGAGTACTACCCGAGCTTGAAGATGCTTAACTTCACAGAGCGAACGGGATATGGTGTTCTCATCTTAAGATGGCCGTCTACATCAACTACTGTCGCGCAACGAATACCATTGCTGCCCTTCACACACATTCCATAACATTACCATGCCAACCCTTCATCTCAACCCTTTGCAACACGTCGCCATACTCGCTGCCTGGCATTCACAAGGCCACGCCACTCCTCTTGTGTTTCGGAACAACGTCGAGTATAGGTCAATATGGGTCCAATATGGGTCCAATATGGGTCCAATATGGGTCGAATATGGGTCCAATATGGGTCGAATAGTGGTCCAATAGTGGTCCAATAGTGGTCAAATAGTGGTCGTGTATACGTTGGTATACACCGTCGCTGGTGACAACCACCACGACCAATGAAGACGACCAATGAAGACGACCAATGAAGACGACCAATGACGACGACGTGGTGGTCGCGGGGTTGTTCTGCTTTGTGCGATCGTTGCGTTGAGGGCGTGCGAGTTGCGCGGTTGGCTGTGTCGTAAGTCGTAGATGCGTTTTGCGGGTCGAATGGGCAAATGATGACGAGAATTGACCTCGCGACGGGCGGGTGAAATCGAGTCTCCCGTGTCAAAACGGCGAAACTGGCGACGTGGTTAAAACACGGTTAGAACCCGTAAAAGTGACGAAACGATTGTAGGCAAAAGGGCAAAAGGTAGACAAAAGGTAGACAAAAGGTAGACAAAAGGTAGACAAAAGGTAGACAGCACCCGGACTTCCCCGGTGGTCACCCACCCGAGTACTACCCGAGCTTGAAGATGCTTAACTTCACAGAGCGAACGGGATATGGTGTTCTCATCTTAAGATGGCCGTCTACATCAACTACTCGCGCAACGAATACCATTGCTGCCCTTCACACACATTCCATAACATTACCATGCCAACCCTTCATCTCAGCCCTTTGCAACACGTCGCCATACTCGCTGCCTGGCATTCACAAGGCCACGCCACTCCTGTTGTGTTTCGGAACAACGTCAGTATAGGTCAATATGGGTCCAATATGGGTCCAATAGTGGTCCAATATGGGTCGAATAGTGGTCCAATAGTGGTCCAATAGTGGTCAAATAGTGGTCGTGTATACGTTGGTATACACCGTCGCTGGTGACAACCACCACGACCAATGAAGACGACCAATGAAGACGACCAATGACGACGACGTGGTGGTCGCGGGGTTGTTCTGCTTTGTGCGATCGTTGCGTTGAGGGCGTGCGAGTTGCGCGGTTGGCTGTGTCGTAAGTCGTAGATGCGTTTTGCGGGTCGAATGGGCAAATGATGACGAGAATTGACCTCGCGACGGGCGGGTGAAATCGAGTCTCCCGTGTCAAAACGGCGAAACTGGCGACGTGGTTAAAACACGGTTAGAACCCGTAAAAGTGACGAAACGATGTAGGCAAAAGGTAGACAACAGGTAGACAAAAGGTAGACAAAAGGTAGACAAAGGTAGACAAAAGGTAGACAAAGGTAGACAGACAAAGGTAGACAAAGGTAGACAAAGGTAGACAAAGGTAGACAGCACCCGGACTTCCCCGGTGGTCACCCACCCGAGTACTACCCGAGCTTGAAGATGCTTAACTTCACAGAGCGAACGGGATATGGTGTTCTCATCTTAAGATGGCCGTCTACATCAACTACTGTCGCGCAACGAATACCATTGCTGCCCTTCACACACATTCCATAACATTACCATGCCAACCCTTCATCTCAACCCTTTGCAACACGTCGCCATACTCGCTGCCTGGCATTCACAAGGCCACGCCACTCCTCTTGTGTTTCGGAACAACGTCGAGTATAGGTCCAATATGGGTCCAATATGGGTCCAATAGTGGTCCAATATGGGTCGAATAGTGGTCCAATAGTGGTCCAATAGTGGTCAAATAGTGGTCGTGTATACGTTGGTATACACCGTCGCTGGTGACAACCACCACGACCAATGAAGACGACCAATGAAGACGACCAATGAAGACGACGTGGTGGTCGCGGGGGTTGTTCTGCTTTATGCGATCGTTGCGTTGAGGGCGTGCGAGTTGCGCGGTTGGCTGTGTCGTAAGTCGTAGATGCGTTTTGCGGGTCGAATGGGCAAATGATGACGAGAATTGACCTCGCGACGGGCGGGTGAAATCGAGTCTCCCGTGTCAAAACGGCGAAACTGGCGACGTGGTTAAAACACGGTTAGAACCCGTAAAAGTGACGAAACGATTGTAGGCAAAAGGGCAAAAGGTAGACAAAAGGTAGACAAAAGGTAGACAAAGGTAGACAAAGGTAGACAAAAGGTAGACAAAAGGTAGACAAAGGTAGACAGCACCCGGACTTCCCCGGTGGTCACCCACCCGAGTACTACCCGAGCTTGAAGATGCTTAACTTCACAGAGCGAACGGGATATGGTGTTCTCATCTTAAGATGGCCGTCTACATCAACTACTGTCGCGCAACGAATACCATTGCTGCCCTTCACACACATTCCATAACATTACCATGCCAACCCTTCATCTCAACCCTTTGCAACACGTCGCCATACTCGCTGCCTGGCATTCACAAGGCCACGCCACTCCTGTTGTGTTTCGGAACAACGTCAGTATAGGTCCAATATGGGTCCAATATGGGTCCAATAGTGGTCCAATATGGGTCGAATAGTGGTCCAATAGTGGTCCAATAGTGGTCAAATAGTGGTCGTGTATACGTTGGTATACACCGTCGCTGGTGACAACCACCACGACCAATGAAGACGACCAATGAAGACGACCAATGACGACGACGTGGTGGTCGCGGGGGTTGTTCTGCTTTGTGCGATCGTTGCGTTGAGGGCGTGCGAGTTGCGCGGTTGGCTGTGTCGTAAGTCGTAGATGCGTTTTGCGGGTCGAATGGGCAAATGATGACGAGAATTGACCTCGCGACGGGCGGGTGAAATCGAGTCTCCCGTGTCAAAACGGCGAAACTGGCGACGTGGTTAAAACACGGTTAGAACCCGTAAAAGTGACGAAACGATTGTAGGCAAAAGGGCAAAAGGTAGACAACAGGTAGACAAAAGGTAGACAAAAGGTAGACAAAAGGTAGACAAAAGGTAGACAAAAGGTAGACAAAAGGTAGACAAAAGGTAGACAAAAGGTAGACAAAAGGTAGACAAAGGTAGACAGCACCCGGACTTCCCCGGTGGTCACCCACCCGAGTACTACCCGAGCTTGAAGATGCTTAACTTCACAGAGCGAACGGGATATGGTGTTCTCATCTTAAGATGGCCGTCTACATCAACTACTGTCGCGCAACGAATACCATTGCTGCCCTTCACACACATTCCATAACATTACCATGCCAACCCTTCATCTCAACCCTTTGCAACACGTCGCCATACTCGCTGCCTGGCATTCACAAGGCCACGCCACTCCTGTTGTGTTTCGGAACAACGTCGAGTATAGGTCCAATATGGGTCCAATATGGGTCCAATAGTGGTCCAATATGGGTCGAATAGTGGTCCAATAGTGGTCCAATAGTGGTCAAATAGTGGTCGTGTATACGTTGGTATACACCGTCGCTGGTGACAACCACCACGACCAATGAAGACGACCAATGAAGACGACCAATGACGACGACGTGGTGGTCGCGGGGGTTGTTCTGCTTTGTGCGATCGTTGCGTTGAGGGCGTGCGAGTTGCGCGGTTGGCTGTGTCGTAAGTCGTAGATGCGTTTTGCGGGTCGAATGGGCAAATGATGACGAGAATTGACCTCGCGACGGGCGGGTGAAATCGAGTCTCCCGTGTCAAAACGGCGAAACTGGCGACGTGGTTAAAACACGGTTAGAACCCGTAAAAGTGACGAAACGATTGTAGGCAAAAGGGCAAAAGGTAGACAAAAGGTAGACAAAAGGTAGACAAAAGGTAGACAAAGGTAGACAGCACCCGGACTTCCCCGGTGGTCACCCACCCGAGTACTACCCGAGCTTGAAGATGCTTAACTTCACAGAGCGAACGGGATATGGTGTTCTCATCTTAAGATGGCCGTCTACATCAACTACTGTCGCGCAACGAATACCATTGCTGCCCTTCACACACATTCCATAACATTACCATGCCAACCCTTCATCTCAGCCCTTTGCAACACGTCGCCATACTCGCTGCCTGGCATTCACAAGGCCACGCCACTCCTCTTGTGTTTCGGAACAACGTCGAGTATAGGTCCAATATGGGTCCAATATGGGTCCAATAGTGGTCCAATATGGGTCGAATAGTGGTCCAATAGTGGTCCAATAGTGGTCAAATAGTGGTCGTGTATACGTTGGTATACACCGTCGCTGGTGACAACCACCACGACCAATGAAGACGACCAATGAAGACGACCAATGACGACGACGTGGTGGTCGCGGGGGTTGTTCTGCTTTGTGCGATCGTTGCGTTGAGGGCGTGCGAGTTGCGCGGTTGGCTGTGTCGTAAGTCGTAGATGCGTTTTGCGGGTCGAATGGGCAAATGATGACGAGAATTGACCTCGCGACGGGCGGGTGAAATCGAGTCTCCCGTGTCAAAACAGCGAAACTGGCGACGTGGTTAAAACACGGTTAGAACCCGTAAAAGTGACGAAACGATTGTAGGCAAAAGGGCAAAAGGTAGACAAAAGGTAGACAAAAGGTAGACAAAAGGTAGACAAAAGGTAGACAAAAGGTAGACAGCACCCGGACTTCCCCGGTGGTCACCCACCCGAGTACTACCCGAGCTTGAAGATGCTTAACTTCACAGAGTAACAAGTTACATTACACTTTTTCGTTTCGAACTTGCTATCTAACCCTAACTGATAGGTATCAGTTACATAACGTAACTGTGTTTACAATATATAAGAAAATAACACGGCAGTTGTCTGCGAGGTGGAAGCTGGAGCTGGAGTGGCCACTGCCTCGCGCTCCTGCACCCATTTGGTGCGTGAGGTAGTTCGCTGAGATGCAAAGGCTGCTCACACGGTGATGTAGAAGGTCTTAGAGCATGCGGTCCGAGCGGTAGTCGACGCTGACCACCGCCGAAAAACTGTCAAATCACTCCCGTCGACCGAGGCTGCCGCCACCCCCACTGGTGTCTCGGTGCCAGGTCGTCGCGATTGTTGCTCACTAACACTTGCTGCATAACACCCCGGAGTCGTTTGGAACGCAGCGCGTGTCGGTAGGGAACGAGGTGAGTGGGGTACTTGAGAATGTATCCATGAGGCCACTAATATCTTGATTTCACTATAGGAGAAGGTAGCCATTTCGAGCGATGTATGGAGGAGACGCTGAGGCCACTGCCTCGCGCTCCTGCACCCATTTGGTGCGTGGGGTAGTTCGCTGAGATGCAAAGGCTGCTCACACGGTGATGTAGAAGGTCTTAGAGCATGCGGTCCGAGCGGTAGTCGACGCTGACCACCGCCGAAAAACTGTCAAATCACTCCCGTCGACCGAGGCTGCCGCCACCCCCACTGGTGTCTCGGTGCCAGGTCGTCGCGATTGTTGCTCACTAACACTTGCTGCATAACACCCGGAGTCGTTTGAACGCAGCGCGTGTCGGTAGGGAACGAGGTGAGTGGGGTACTTGAGAATGTATCCATGAGGCCACTAATATCTTGATTTCACTATAGGAGAAGGTAGCCATTTCGAGCGATGTATGGAGGAGACGCTGAGGCCACTGCCTCGCGCTCCTGCACCCATTTGGTGCGTGGGGTAGTTCGCTGAGATGCAAAGGCTGCTCACACGGTGATGTAGAAGGTCTTAGAGCATGCGGTCCGAGCGGTAGTCGACGCTGACCACCGCCGAAAAACTGTCAAATCACTCCCGTCGACCGAGGCTGCCGCCACCCCCACTGGTGTCTCGGTGCCAGGTCGTCGCGATTGTTGCTCACTAACACTTGCTGCATAACACCCGGAGTCGTTTGAACGCAGCGCGTGTCGGTAGGGAACGAGGTGAGTGGGGTACTTGAGAATGTATCCATGAGGCCACTAATATCTTGATTTCACTATAGGAGAAGGTAGCCATTTCGAGCGATGTATGGAGGAGACGCTGAGGCCACTGCCTCGCGCTCCTGCACCCATTTGGTGCGTGAGGTAGTTCGCTGAGATGCAAAGGCTGCTCACACGGTGATGTAGAAGGTCTTAGAGCATGCGGTCCGAGCGGTAGTCGACGCTGACCACCGCCGAAAAACTGTCAAATCACTCCCGTCGACCGAGGCTGCCGCCACCCCCACTGGTGTCTCGGTGCCAGGTCGTCGCGATTGTTGCTCACTAACACTTGCTGCATAACACCCCGGAGTCGTTTGGAACGCAGCGCGTGTCGGTAGGGAACGAGGTGAGTGGGGTACTTGAGAATGTATCCATGAGGCCACTAATATCTTGATTTCACTATAGGAGAAGGTAGCCATTTCGAGCGATGTATGGAGGAGACGCTGAGGCCACTGCCTCGCGCTCCTGCACCCATTTGGTGCGTGGGGTAGTTCGCTGAGATGCAAAGGCTGCTCACACGGTGATGTAGAAGGTCTTAGAGCATGCGGTCCGAGCGGTAGTCGACGCTGACCACCGCCGAAAAACTGTCAAATCACTCCCGTCGACCGAGGCTGCCGCCACCCCCACTGGTGTCTCGGTGCCAGGTCGTCGCGATTGTTGCTCACTAACACTTGCTGCATAACACCCCGGAGTCGTTTGGAACGCAGCGCGTGTCGGTAGGGAACGAGGTGAGTGGGGTACTTGAGAATGTATCCATGAGGCCACTAATATCTTGATTTCACTATAGGAGAAGGTAGCCATTTCGAGCGATGTATGGAGGAGACGCTGAGGCCACTGCCCGCGCTCCTGCACCCATTTGGTGCGTGGGGTAGTTCGCTGAGATGCAAAGGCTGCTCACACGGTGATGTAGAAGGTCTTAGAGCATGCGGTCCGAGCGGTAGTCGACGCTGACCACCGCCGAAAAACTGTCAAATCACTCCCGTCGACCGAGGCTGCCGTCACCCCCACTGGTGTCTCGGTGCCAGGTCGTCGCGATTGTTGCTCACTAACACTTGCTGCATAACACCCCGGAGTCGTTTGAACGCAGCGCGTGTCGGTAGGGAACGAGGTGAGTGGGGTACTTGAGAATGTATCCATGAGGCCACTAATATCTTGATTTCACTATAGGAGAAGGTAGCCATTTCGAGCGATGTATGGAGGAGACGCTGAGGCCACTGCCCGCGCTCCTGCACCCATTTGGTGCGTGAGGTAGTTCGCTGAGATGCAAAGGCTGCTCACACGGTGATGTAGAAGGTCTTAGAGCATGCGGTCCGAGCGGTAGTCGACGCTGACCACCGTCGAAAAACTGTCAAATCACTCCCGTCGACCGAGGCTGCCGCCACCCCACTGGTGTCTCGGTGCCAGGTCGTCGCGATTGTTGCTCACTAACACTTGCTGCATAACACCCCGGAGTCGTTTGGAACGCAGCGCGTGTCGGTAGGGAACGAGGTGAGTGGGGTACTTGAGAATGTATCCATGAGGCCACTAATATCTTGATTTCACTATAGGAGAAGGTAGCCATTTCGAGCGATGTATGGAGGAGACGCTGAGGCCACTGCCTCGCGCTCCTGCACCCATTTGGTGCGTGAGGTAGTTCGCTGAGATGCAAAGGCTGCTCACACGGTGATGTAGAAGGTCTTAGAGCATGCGGTCCGAGCGGTAGTCGACGCTGACCACCGTCGAAAAACTGTCAAATCACTCCCGTCGACCGAGGCTGCCGCCACCCCCACTGGTGTCTCGGTGCCAGGTCGTCGCGATTGTTGCTCACTAACACTTGCTGCATAACACCCCGGAGTCGTTTGGAACGCAGCGCGTGTCGGTAGGGAACGAGGTGAGTGGGGTACTTGAGAATGTATCCATGAGGCCACTAATATCTTGATTTCACTATAGGAGAAGGTAGCCATTTCGACCGCTGGTTGAAGAAACTGCTGTGAAGACTACGTGTGCTCATGAGAACGTGGCGATGGTGGGTTAAGCTCAGCATTAACTGGGTAGAAACGTCTGAATCGGTCATGGAGTAGATCGTGCAGACCTACAAGCGCGGTGGAATAGTTGGGCTTGCTCTTATAGCAACGGATGACGGAGTCTATGTGTAAGCGAAACAGCGAAACCACTCGCTCCTTAACTTTACAATGGTTCGAACTGTCAGCCTTGAATCGGATTTCATTGCGATGCATCCAGAGGCATCTCAAAATGATGCAGCGCGTAATGTGTAAACTAAGAAACAGCACATGTCCATAATTCCGTTTGGCTTCGTCCGAAGGAGATAATTGATCGAAATAAAGAATGTGGTTCCATTCAAACCCGTGTGTGAAGCAAGGACGAAATGCAGGCAGCCAGTCATCCCAGACTTCCCGGGCAAATTTACAGAACCAAAACAAATGTGGCGCAGTCTCCAGGTCGTGGCACCCGTGATGGCAGGTAGTGTGAGCCTCAGCTAAATGCTGGAATCGATAACCCAGGTACAGTGCATTATGTTGTACACGAAATAGGAGATCTGCATAAACTGGAAGCACAAATCTATTCATTTTCAAGTCACGAGTCCAGTGCTTCCCGGAGGGCTGAACTTCAATTCCAAGACGGGCAATAGGAAGATCAGGTGCGGTTGACGCAGTTAAAACTCTTCTAATGCGGGCAGTTGTGAGTTCTTCGAGCTCGTATTCGCCAAAATACCAAGCATGGCCAGCACTAGCGTATTCCACGGGAAAGATAGGCCCAGTAGGTAAAAATGACAGACTAATTCCCGCAACATCCAATTTCTGAAGAAAGGATTGGCAAAATCCAATGCTCACCACCCTTCCTGTACCAAAATTACTTAAGTGGTCTGCCAGCTTGGCTGGGTTGGGAGGGTAGCCGCTCACTGCAATTATGTGGTGAAAAGTCCGGAGTGAGCTATCAGCAAGTAATTTTGTAAACATTGTAGGGCGAGAAGCCAATGGTCTATGCTCTTTGCCGAAACGGAGTTCTGTGTTATACAGGATGGGTAAGGTGAGGATTTTAAAATCATCATTCACCAGACGCACATGCGAACGAAGCTGTGTGTGCCACAGGTACATTACGTGATGCCAAAATGGTCCAAGATATGACCACAACGTTGATCGGCGACTAACGGGATGGTGAGGACTGGTGGCTACTGGAGCGTACAGAATATCCATGCCCGAGCCCCAAGGGGTCATGGCAACCTTAAAGAGAGCAATTACTGGAGCTGTCCAGGATGGAGGATTGTGCGGGGCCTTCCGTACGGCGGAAATAAGTCGACAGAGGATGTTAAGTTGGAGGCCTGCTATTGTGACCTCTATTGCGGTCAGCCCGAGGCCACCTAATCGTTTTGGCGTGTGCCACCAAATTTGAGGCAGCGCATTTTGTTGTGGCACGTCGTCGCTTGAGCGACCAGCGAGAAATCCCGCAATTAATTTCTTGACTCTGTCATAAACTCCAATATGAGGAACGTAACACACACTTGCACAATACCATAGGACAGGTAAGATCACTTGTTCAAGGATTGCTACCTTGCCCTTCAGCGTTCGGGCACGATAATTCCACAAGGAACACCTCAGTTGAAGTTCAGGGAGGATGAACGCAAAACGGTCTGCGGGGCGAAGCGATGGTCCATATCGTATTCCTAGCAATTTAGTCGAGCCCTCGTTATCAAGAACCTCGACACCAAGGGCCCGTAGATCATTTTGGATGTGGATAGTGCTCGGCAACCACCTTTCAAATGGTAAAACTACGGTTTTGTTCACATTAAGCCGCATTCCACTCGCAGCACAAAAGAAGTTAACGTGTTCCAGAAAAACTGGCGTATCGCTAAGGTCAGCTAAGAAACCTGAGCAATCGTCAGCAAACCCCATGATGGAGTGAGGTTTCAGTGAATCTGGGCAATGAATGCCGTGTGACGCCATTTTAACACGAATGTAGTTCAACATAGGCTCGATAAAGATGACAAATAGCGCTGGCGACATTGGGTCACCTTGTCTCACTCCACCACCCAGTTCAAAAGGTGCAAGCGGAGATCCATTGAAAAGTAAGGAGACCAACGTGCCATGAAAACAAACACGAACCCATTTACGAAAAGTATCCCCAAAGCCATAGTGAACGAGGACCATGTTGAGCGCATCCCAAACCACGCTATCAAACGCTTTTGCAAAATCTAACAGTACGGCACCTCCACAGCCGTCGCACTGCTGCTGGAGCGCTTGTACCCTCACATGAGCATGTCTGATATCTCTTCCTGGAACGAAGCCATATTGGTCTTCATCAATAATAAATGGCAGGACTTTACCAAGCCGGTGGGACAATATCTTCGGGCCAAGCTTGGCATCTACGTTTAAAAGCGTTATTGGTCGGTAATTGGATGGTTTCCGTCTGTCACCGCCCTTGTAGAGGAGGCGTATTTGACCTCGTCGCTGGAATTTTGTCATTCGACCTCGCCGCAATTGAGAGGCGTAGACTAACTCCATAATCCAGCTCCAAAGCGATAGATTAGTTTCATAGTAAGCTTTAGAAAGACCATCCGGGCCAGGGGCTTTCCCAGGGCCAATACTTTTAAAGGCTTCGAAGAAATCATGAGCCGTGAAGGGACTGTCAATGAACCGCCGCTGTTCTGTCGTCACACTAGTTTTGCTGTAGCTTAATATCTCAGCAAGTTGAGCAGCATCCCACTCAGGACGATGATGCCTATATTCTCGAGAAGGAGAATGATAGATTCCACTCCAGTAATTATTAAACTCCATAGTCGATTCCTCGAGCTCATCAAGAGAAGTAACAGGAATTTGAATGGCATGCATCATTTGAGGGGCCGAAAAAGTATTTGGAGCATCGCTCCGATGTGTAAAGGTCCGATGCGAATTTTTGCTGGGATGCATTGTGCTCATGTTCCTCCATTAGTGTAGCAATCTCTGCTTCAGTCGCAGTGATATCGGAGGAGAGATCTATGGACGGGCTGTCGTGCTGCTCATGACGCAGGTGGTTGACCTTGAGATGCAGAAGTTCCAGTCGTTGTTGGCGCTGATTTTTTTCTCGGTAAATAGTTGTCGGAGAAAGATCGAATCTCTTCTCTTGTGTTCGTCAAGGAGACACCCTGGGTTGTATGACGGATCATATGTAGGCCGTTGTAGACGGCTCGCTAACTGAGTTAGAGATTCGTTCAGATAGCTTTGGGCCTCGGGAAGCCGAAGGACCCATTCAGGGCACCTCAAGCCGCTCGTGCGCGCGGTCTAAACGACCGTGAACCTAGAGTAACTGATACTCCACAATGATGTGTCAGCTTTGAGGATCGCTGAAACTCGTGTTGAATTGTCAACAGGTACTTATGAAATACCTTTGAGCTCATTAGGATGAAGTCAATTCGCGATCTTCGATCAGGACCAGTGTGCTTAACTTCACAGAGCGAACGGGATATGGTGTTCTCATCTTAAGATGGCCGTCTACATCAACTACTGTCGCGCAACGAATACCATTGCTGCCCTTCACACACATTCCATAACATTACCATGCCAACCCTTCATCTCAACCCTTTGCAACACGTCGCCATACTCGCTGCCTGGCATTCACAAGGCCACGCCACTCCTCTTGTGTTTCGGAACAACGTCGAGTATAGGTCCAATATGGGTCCAATATGGGTCCAATATGGGTCCAATATGGGTCCAATAGTGGTCCAATATGGGTCCAATAGTGGTCAAATAGTGGTCGTGTATACGTTGGTATACACCGTCGCTGGTGACAACCACCACGACCAATGAAGACGACCAATGAAGACGACCAATGAAGACGACCAATGACGACGACGTGGTGGTCGCGGGGGTTGTTCTGCTTTGTGCGATCGTTGCGTTGAGGGCGTGCGAGTTGCGCGGTTGGCTGTGTCGTAAGTCGTAGATGCGTTTTGCGGGTCGAATGGGCAAATGATGACGAGAATTGACCTCGCGACGGGCGGGTGAAATCGAGTCTCCCGTGTCAAAACGGCGAAACTGGCGACGTGGTTAAAACACGGTTAGAACCCGTAAAAGTGACGAAACGATTGTAGGCAAAAGGGCAAAAGGTAGACAAAAGGTAGACAAAAGGTAGACAAAAGGTAGACAAAGGTAGACAGCACCCGGACTTCCCCGGTGGTCACCCACCCGAGTACTACCCGAGCTTGAAGATGCTTAACTTCACAGAGTAACAATTTTCATTACACTTAATATAGTTCCGAATTTCTAGCTACCCTAAAAATGCGGATTGAATTTTTTCGAGTACATGAAAAACATAGCGTACTCCAAAGTGACCAAATCGCAAGTTTGACGAGGTGCGGCTCTGCACTGAGGTGGAGTTAGGCCGTGGTTCAAGCTGATCCAGACTCGTTCACTCGTCCTTCATCCGGTGACAAGGTGCGTAGTAGCTGTGTGTGCGGCTAAGTCTTTGCGGGTGGTGGCCTCACCCGTGTGCTCCATCAATTTGTTGCGTATTTGTATCGATTTTGGAATAGGGGCATCTGCGTGGCGTCGTGGCTCGGCGAAACCGCTCCTTCGAGCAGCTGGGAGCACTTGCGCACGCTCACTGGCATCCATAGCGTCGACCGAGCGCGAAGCAGCGCCCTCCGCGCGCCTCCGACGCTGGTCGCGGCCGTCGGTCACCAGCTCGATACCCAAAAATGGGTCATTTTGTATCGGCCTTCACATAGGCGCCACGACGGCGGCTGCTACTCCGCTTCCCGAGGCTTCCTGCGTCTATCCGGTGAGTGGGCCTTCATGATGCTGTTGTAATAGTGCTGGCGAGACTAAGTGTTCCATTCATGTGTCCGCTGTTGACGCCATGGCGTCGCACCAGACTTTCTCGTGGTTCTTAATAGTGGTAGTGTACGGGCACTTGCGCGTCGACTTGGCTCGGCGAAACCGCTCCTTCGAGCAGCTGGGAGCACTTGCGCACGCTCACTGGCATCCATAGCGTCGACCAAGCGCGAAGCAGCGCCCTCCGCGCGCCTCCGACGCTGGTCGCGGCCGTCGGTCACCAGCTCGATACCCAAAAATGGGTCATTTTGTATCGGCCTTCACATAGGCGCCACGACGGCGGCTGCTACTCCGCTTCCCGAGGCTTCCTGCGTCTATCCGGTGAGTGGGCCTTCATGATGCTGTTGTAATAGTGCTGGCGAGACTAAGTGTTCCATTCATGTGTCCGCTGTTGACGCCATGGCGTCGCACCAGACTTTCTCGTGGTTCTTAATAGTGGTAGTGTACGGGCACTTGCGCGTTGACTTGGCTCGGCGAAACCGCTCCTTCGAGCAGCTGGGAGCACTTGCGCACGCTCACTGGCATCCATAGCGTCGACCAAGCGCGAAGCAGCGCCCTCCGCGCGCCTCCGACGCTGGTCGCGGCCGTCGGTCACCAGCTCGATACCCAAAAATGGGTCATTTTGTATCGGCCTTCTCATAGGCGCCACGACGGCGGCTGCTACTCCGCTTCCCGAGGCTTCCTGCGTCTATCCGGTGAGTGGGCCTTCATGATGCTGTTGTAATAGTGCTGGCGAGACTAAGTGTTCCATTCATGTGTCCGCTGTAGACGCCATGGCGTCGCACCAGACTTTCTCGTGGTTCTTAATAGTGGTAGTGTACGGGCACTTGCGCGTTGACTTGGCTCGGCGAAACCGCTCCTTCGAGCAGCTGGGAGCACTTGCGCACGCTCACTGGCATCTATAGCGTCGACCAAGCGCGAAGCAGCGCCCTCCGCGCGCCTCCGACGCTGGTCGCGGCCGTCGGTCACCAGCTCGATACCCAAAAATGGGTCATTTTGTATCGGCCTTCTCATAGGCGCCACGACGGCGGCTGCTACTCCGCTTCCCGAGGCTTCCTGCGTCTATCCGGTGAGTGGGCCTTCATGATGCTGTTGTAATAGTGCTGGCGAGACTAAGTGTTCCATTCATGTGTCCGCTGTAGACGCCATGGCGTCGCACCAGACTTTCTCGTGGTTCTTAATAGTGGTACTTGCTGCATCACGAGTGACGAAGGTTTCGACACTCGTGATGGCTATTGAGTGCGGTTGGGTAGTATATTGAGGGTGGGATTGCAGTCGCAGCGCCGCCAGGAGGTCGTCGAGTGCATGGAGTGCCGCGGTAGGACCACGACCAGCTCTAGTGCCGAATTTGATCTTTACGGCGTCTATATGAAGGTAGAATAGACATCGGGTGCGTTCTTCGAGGTCCTTAAAATTTGGTTGAGCCCCATGAAATCTGATGTCATTCCGTTGCATCCAGATTGATCTTAGCACAATACAGCGAACAATGTGCAGAGCAAGAAACAGCATGTATCCGAATTGTTTCGAAGCTGCGTCAGTCGGCTTTAGGTCGTCAAAGTAGAGCACATGAGCCCATTCCAAAGTGTGCGTGAACAGCGATCGAAATTTTGGTAGCCATAGCTCCCAGAGTCGTAACGCAAAATCACAGTACCAAAAGAGATGGGGGCTGTTTCCGAGGTTGGGCACCCAAAGTGGCATTGGGTTTCCGCATCCTGGACGTGTTGAAAGCGGTAACCAAGATATAAAGCATTATGCTGTAAACGAAATAAAAAGTCGGCATACACAGGAAGTAGATGGCGATTCATCTTCAGATCTCGCGACCATATTTGAGGAGATGGCTCCGCTTCCACTCCAAGCCGTTCAATTGGAAGTTCTGGTGTCGTGTACTTCGAGAGAAGGTTGCGTAGTTGAGCAACAGAAATTTTACCAATCTCTACTTTACTGAATTGCCAGGAATGCAACGCACAAGCATTAACTGCTGGTAGTTGTGGGCCGCTGGGTAGCGGGGATACTTGGCTCAACCAGGGTTGCAGTTTTGCTAGAAATTTTGCGCAGAAGCCGAGACTGACTGACCTTCCCGAACCAACCGACTGAAGCTGTCTGGCAAGCCACGCTGCGTTGGGTGGATTTCCACACTTATTGATAATGTCCTGGAAGGTGCGTATCAACACCATTGGTAGCATTTTCGTAAAATGTGTAGGTCGTGTTGCAAAAGTTTGAGTCTGTTTACCAAAGCGCACTCTCGTGTTGTGAAGGAGCGGCATTGAGAGCAGCTCAAATGCGTCATTACTTTCCTGTAAGAGAGGAAATAACTTCGAGTGCCAATTGTATAGGACGTGGTGCCAAAATGGCCCAAGGCCGTCCCACCTTGAAGATCTGCGACTAACCGCATGGTGAGGGCTAGTTGTTACTGGGGCATATAGGATATCCGTTCCCTCCCCCAAGGGTAAAGTGCTCGATCAAAGAGTGTCAATATCGGTTCTGTCCAAGACGCTGGGTGTGTTGGGTTTACCCGAACTGCTACGATCAGTTTGCAGAGCATATGCAGTTGCAATCCAGAAATTGTAAGTGAGAGATCTGTCAGACCGAGACCACCTTTGTTGCGCGGTACATGCCACCATTTTTCAGGGAGAACATTTTGTTGAGATGCTCTACTTCCTGACGAGCTCATCAGAAAACTTCCTATTAATTTTCGTAAGGGGAAATGATCGTGTCGGCAGGCAAATAGCAAACACTGGCAGTGTACCATAGGACTGGTAGGATAATTTGCTCAAGGATGACTACTTTGCCTCGTAACGTTCGCGCACGATAACACCATATCGAGCAGCGAAGTTGAATTTCTGCAAGCACGTGAGCATAACGATCTGTATGACGTAGTGATGGGCCATATCGTATTCCCAACAGTTTGGTGCTGTCTTCACTACCAAGAACCGTCACACCTAGAGTCAATAGATCCTCTTTCAACGACAGGGCTTCCAAAGTCCAGGGGCGAAAAGGCAAGATCACAGTCTTGTTCTTATTGAGACTCATTCCCACAGCTCCACAATAATTTGTCACGTAATTCAAAAACTGTTGCGACTGCGATAAATCTGCAAGTAATCCAGAACAGTCATCTGCAAATCCAAGAACTGAGTGACACACAGTTGATCGAGGACACAACAAACCTCCGGAGTGTAATTTAGCTCGTAGATAATTGAGTAGCGGCTCGATAAAAATCACAAAGAGGGCGGGTGATAATGGGTCGCCTTGTCGCACTCCCGCTCCTAGTTCAAACAGCGGTAGAGGGGACCCATTGAAAAGCAAAGAGACCAAAGTCCCCACCAGAAACACCCGAATCCAACGGCGAAAAGTGACACCAAAGCCGTAATGAGTCAATATCACATCGAGAGCGTCCCAAATGACGCTGTCAAACGCTTTTGCGAAGTCTAGTAGAACTGCACCACTGTTGGTACCTGCTGCAGAATTGATCTGCTGGAGAGCTTGGATTCGCAGATGAGCGTGTCGAATGTCTCTGCCCGGCACGAAGCCATACTGATCAGGGTGCAAAATCGACGGCAGCACATGGCCAGCCCGATGGGAGAGGACTTTTGGACCCAGTTTTGCATCAATATTCAGCAGAGTGATAGGCCTGTAATTATTGGGGTCTCGACGATCTCCATTTTTGTAAAGTAGGCGAATCTGGCCGCGGCGTTGGAACTTAGACATACGACCCCTCTGTAACTGCGCCGCATACACAATCTCCATCACTCGACTCCAAATAGGTAAATCAACTTCATAGTAGGCGAGGGCAATCCGTCCGGTCCTGGTGCTTTGTTGGCACCCATAGACTTAAAGGCATCAAAGAAATCCCGTGCTGTAAATGGACTGTCCAAATATCGTTGTTGCTCGGCCGAAAGACGTGCATCTGTAAATTGCAGGATACCGGCAAGCTTAACAGGGTCCCATTTTGGTCGATCGTGTCCAAATTCGCGCGAAGGCGAGTGGTACATTTGCTCCAGTACATAGTAAAACTGCGTGTCATTTCGTCGAGGTCCTCAACCGAAGTGACGGGGATCTGCGTCGAATGAATTATTTGAGGGGTCGAAAGAAGAATGCCGAACACCGTTCTGTGTCGTACAGATCAGAGTGGAATTTCTGGCGCGAGGCGTTATGGGCTTGTTCCTCCTGGAGCGTTTGAAGCTCAGCCGTAGCCGCCGTGATTTCGTCTGCACGGGGTCCTGAGGGCGAGACCTGTTGAAGTTGCAAGAGACGATTGATCTTGAAATGTAGATCTTCTAGTTGATGTTGCCTCTGGTTTTTCTTTTGAGTAAATAATTCCCGCAGGAATATTGAGTCCTTTCGTTTATGCTCATCCACAAGGCAGCCAGGGTTGTACGAGACGTCCTGTGACGGAGGTCGAAACTTGGACACCAAGTTGAGCAGCGATGAATGAAGGTAATCCTGGGCCTCAGGCAATTCAATGACCCATCTCGGGCAACGCCAAGGCGCCCGGCTTCTCGGTCGAAATGATCTGGCGCCCAGTGATAGCATAATACCACAGTGATCTGCACCACCGTGCGCATGGCGTTGATCATGCTGAATTGAAAGTAGATGGCGATGAAATAAACGGGAGCTGATCAAAATAAAATCAATGCGTGAGCATCGATCCGGCCCGGTAAATTCACGCAGCGTCGGGTTTTGAAGGCGCCAAGCGTCTACGACTCCAATTTGGTGCATCCAATCTAGTAATTCACTACGTCCTTGAAGTCGCGAGCGTCCTGAGATGACTGCCTGGTCAAGAGCTCCTGAGAAGACACTATTAAAGTCTCCCATGACAATATGCAGTGCGTCGTCTTCAAAGTCTCGTGGTAGTTTCTGGAAAAAGGTTGGGCGCTGTCCTGACGCCACTGGTGCGTACACATTATGTATGTATATGATGCTGCCATCAAGGTGTCCGCGGAGAAGGATGTAGCGATCCGAAAGCTGTTGAGAGCTGGTTACTCGTTGAGTCACATCTTGAAGATCGGAAATCGGACACGCCGGAGTAATTAGCACACCAACACCTGCATGACCAGTGAACTCTTCTGAGTTATCATGAGACCAAAAGCTGGTGTTGAAACGTGATGTGCGTTGCCAAAGGTAACGCACTCTCTTCAGACGAGAATATTGAGTGAATCGGGTTTCTTGAAGGGAAACCAAGTGGTACGTTTTGAGAACTCGTTCAATGTGCTTTGGTGTACGGAGTTGAAGCCGTTCACGTTAACTGAGTATGCACGGATGTTCCAAGATGAATTAGAGAGTGTGGTTGTCTGTCTCTCCGGTCTCTTCACCGGACGATATCTTTTGCAGTGACGCTAGTGTTGCCCGTAGATCCACAGGAAGCTGGAATTTGGTCAATTGCTCGTGCAGAGAGGAGCTCGATAGCGCTATCAATGTAGCGTCATCCCAAAGGTGGAATGGGGTGAATGGCAGCGTCCCTGCTGACTGTTTCGCGAGAGCGCAGACCTTGAAAGGATCCATGTAAATACTGGGAGCCAGAACTTGTAGACAAAGATCTAGCTCTGCGAGGTACACCTGCATCCAGTATGCGGCACTGTCATCCGAGAAGAAGCCTAGCAGTAGTCCCTGGTAATCAGACACGTTGGTATCAGGAAAAATTACAGCAAGACGATCTTTCAAAGACGCGATCGCGTCAAGGGGTAGCTCGTGACGGCTTACCACACGAAGGACCGCGTGGCCAAATACCTTTGAGCGCAAGAACATATAGTTGCTTTGTGCACCGGTGTCATATAGTGGGCGAAGGTAGGTAGGTTGCGCCTGAACCCGGGCCAATACTGTTTCTGGGTTATCGTCGGCAGCGAAGGCAGCATTGTATCGTGCAATATATGCGCATAGCTCCTCGAGGGACATCTCATTGACATCGGTCGACACACTAACCATCTGGAGTACCGTCTTGGCTGTTGGAGCGAGTTCCAAGTTGGATTTCACTGACATTGGAGGGTCCTTGCTGGCGTCATGAAGTACTACATCAAGATCAGGCGCCACATCGTCATCATCCTCACCCTGAGTGAGCCACTCATATGAGTTGGGCGATGAGATTGCAGGGTAGGAATGCTGTGAGGGTGGCAAATCTGTTACGATAGCCGGCGGGACATTGAATTTTGGGAAGAGCAGAGTCTTGCATCGAGTAATACGACCTTGCACGGTATCGTAGGACTCCGTCTCAGCAGCTCGGAACGGTGGTGGGGGTCCTTGGACGACCACATCGCCTGAGGGCGAACTAAAATTTTAGTTGGCATCGCTGCGTCACCATCCATGTCATGGTCGGACCCACTATCCATGGGAGAGTCGGCGCAATCTTGAGCGGACTCAGATCGGGCAGTGGGACTTCGAGTAGCAGTACGATTTTGGATGCCCTTCTCAGGTGCCCGAGTATGGCTCGGTTGGGGACGCTGGCCTTTGGGGCGAGACTTTGACTGGCTGAAAGCGGCACGTTGCTCAGCCAAGAAGGGAGGGATGTCCTTGTTGAACGCTCTGATGCGGTGTTGCACGACACAGTAGCCAGATTCAGAGAATTGCATCTGGCGAATCGGTGTTTTCCTGCAATCATGAGGGAAGTTGGCGGATCTTTTGGTTGAAGTAAACTCTGCGAGAACGCGACTTCAGACCGTTAGCTTCGTGCACCGGGGTGATATACACTGGCGGGGTACCGAGTGCAGCAAAACGATCATAGATGACACCGTCCTCTACGTCGTCGGGCATTCGCGTCAGGTCCACATAGTACCAGTGCGAGTACTTAGAATAGGGTTGAACAGTAAACGTCCTACCACAGATGGTCACTTGGAGGTTGCCAAGCTTTGTGCAGATCTCTCGATCCGTGCACGTAAAGCTGACACCACCATTCTTGATACACTTGAAGTCTCGCAAGTGTACCACACTATTCCGCCACACTAGCGGTTGCTGGTCGGAGCCGAGGGACGTCATGATCTCCGTGTCAGAGAACGTCGCAGTCAGCGCCTTGGCAGGGATCCACATAGGAAAGCAGGAACAGTTTGCAACAGGCGTTGGCACACCCTTGAGCGCAGCAAACTTGCGGTCCATGGGAGTACTCACAGGGTCCAAGAACGTGCGCTCCGCGTCAGCTAGCGTGGCGTCCGTCGGACGGCGGCCTTCAGCGCGGGGTGCATGCGCGCGCCATTCAGCGCGCCAGGAAGAGTTCCGAGGAGAAGTCACCATAGTGAAATCTAGTCAAAAAATCCAAAACGGATTTCGAGCCAAAATTCAAGGTGTCGGTTCGGAAAGCTGGTATACAAACTTGAAGTCAAATTAACTGCCTGCCAAATCCAAATGGAATGGGTACAGAAAATGACTTGACTTGAGTATACGAAGGAGGGGTAGTGTCGAAGCGAGCTTGAAGGGTCGTAGGCAGCCGGGGCGTGTCCGTGCGATCCGTGGGGTAGCTAGCGAATTCGAAACTGCTTAACTTCACAGAGCGAACGGGATATGGTGTTCTCATCTTAAGATGGCCGTCTACATCAACTACTGTCGCGCAACGAATACCATTGCTGCCCTTCACACACATTCCATAACATTACCATGCCAACCCTTCATCTCAACCCTTTGCAACACGTCGCCATACTCGCTGCCTGGCATTCACAAGGCCACGCCACTCTCTTGTGTTTCGGAACAACGTCGAGTATAGGTCCAATATGGGTCCAATATGGGTCCAATATGGGTCCAATAGTGGTCCAATATGGGTCGAATAGTGGTCCAATAGTGGTCCAATAGTGGTCAAATAGTGGTCGTGTATACGTTGGTATACACCGTCGCTGGTGACAACCACCACGACCAATGAAGACGACCAATGAAGACGACCAATGACGACGACGTGGTGGTCGCGGGGGTTGTTCTGCTTTGTGCGATCGTTGCGTTGAGGGCGTGCGAGTTGCGCGGTTGGCTGTGTCGTAAGTCGTAGATGCGTTTTGCGGGTCGAATGGGCAAATGATGACGAGAATTGACCTCGCGACGGGCGGGTGAAATCGAGTCTCCCGTGTCAAAACGGCGAAACTGGCGACGTGGTTAAAACACGGTTAGAACCCGTAAAAGTGACGAAACGATTGTAGGCAAAAGGGCAAAAGGTAGACAAAAGGTAGACAAAAGGTAGACAAAAGGTAGACAAAAGGTAGACAAAAGGTAGACAAAAGGTAGACAAAAGGTAGACAAAAGGTAGACAAAAGGTAGACAAAAGGTAGACAAAAGGTAGACAGCACCCGGACTTCCCCGGTGGTCACCCACCCGAGTACTACCCGAGCTTGAAGATGCTTAACTTCACAGAGCGAACGGGATATGGTGTTCTCATCTTAAGATGGCCGTCTACATCAACTACTGTCGCGCAACGAATACCATTGCTGCCCTTCACACACATTCCATAACATTACCATGCCAACCCTTCATCTCAACCCTTTGCAACACGTCGCCATACTCGCTGCCTGGCATTCACAAGGCCACGCCACTCTTGTGTTTGAACAACGTCGAGTATAGGTCCAATATGGGTCCAATATGGGTCCAATATGGGTCCAATAGGTCCAATATGGGTCGAATAGTGGTCCAATAGTGGTCCAATAGTGGTCAAATAGTGGTCGTGTATACGTTGGTATACACCGTCGCTGGTGACAACCACCACGACCAATGAAGACGACCAATGAAGACGACCAATGACGACGACGTGGTGGTCGCGGGGGTTGTTCTGCTTTGTGCGATCGTTGCGTTGAGGGCGTGCGAGTTGCGCGGTTGGCTGTGTCGTAAGTCGTAGATGCGTTTTGCGGGTCGAATGGGCAAATGATGACGAGAATTGACCTCGCGACGGGCGGGTGAAATCGAGTCTCCCGTGTCAAAACGGCGAAACTGGCGACGTGGTTAAAACACGGTT
>JAAVTJ010000091.1:0-47423 GCA_011947355.1 Phytophthora boehmeriae
TTGATGGCTCGATACACGAGAGAGTGGGGTGCGCCTGAAGTAATATCGCCTCCGCTTCATCAACGTTACCGGAGAACAGCGCCAACTCCGCGTTACGACGCTCGTCGGACGCCATGCTCTTCACGTGCAGCACAAAGTAGAGTTTATCGACGCAATCGATTGATGCAAGCGCGACTTCTGCAGTCTCCAAATGGCGTTTGTGAAGTGCCATCCCTGCCAAACAAGTCCAAAGGCTCTTGCTTTTCACAAAGCGGCACAGTCTGACAGCCTTTTCCCAGTCAGCGGACGTTGTGAACTCGTAAAGCATTGGGGCGTAGGGGATACGCTTGCAGCGAGGGTGGTCCCGTCGGCGCGACGCACTGTAACACTCGATCCTACGAAGCTCGTGATCGCTGCCATTTTCAGGAAATCCGCGGCATCACGAGACTCGACGACATCGTGCAGCAATGTGCGGTCCACGTAGACCATGTTGGGATACGTCCACGTGAGCAACTTTGAGTCGGCAATAGCAATGAGCAGCTCAGAGGCGTCATTCCATGAGGCAGAATCCACCTGTGCGTGTAGCTTGTAGCTACCTTTGGTAGCGACTCGAGAGAGGTACAGATCACGGTTGCGGTCGATAAACAGAAGTTTGCGGTCTTCTGTGGGGCCGAAGCGGCTTAGCGACAGCTCCAGAATCTCCAGAGAGTGTGTTGTCGCGACTGGAAGCTGTTTGCCCGTATTTAAGTCGAAGCAGCGGATTGTTTTGCGGTCAGAGTGGTCGAGAATGGCCAATGTATCCATGCTGAGCGATATTGTTTTACTGCTGAGAAACTCAACGTGTAGACCTGAGAATTTGGGGTTGCTCACAGTCTTGCCTTCGTACGAGTAGACCTGAATGCCGTTAAAGTTGTCAACTGTGAGGAAATGACTCTCGCTCTGGACGAGCAGGCTCACAGCGGCTCGCAGGTCAAATATATGCGGTGTGTTCCAGCTCTGCGCATCATAGATAAAGCATTGCGTGGCTGTGCAGACCACCAGGAAACCATGAGCAAACGACATCTCCACCACACGGTCACGTGCAAAGTCCAGCTCCTCCAGTGTCTCGTTCACAACGTCATGAACGTGAATTTTGCGGGGATCCACAAGTGTCACCTCCACCTTTTTCCAGGGCAGCATGCGACCAATAACTTGAGCGAAGACGGTCGCGCCATTCCCACCAGCACCCACAAGTTGTGTGGAGTCGGAGGCCCAAGCCAAGTCCATCAGTGAACCACTCTGCGGGCGTTGCCGGCAATACGACCATCCTGTTTGATCGCACAACCGCAACATGTTGTAGGAGCCCACTGCAAAACAACTGCCGTTAGGGCACCAAGCAATCGAGGTGATGACGTGCTCCCCAGCGGGGCTCTGGTACAGTTGTCGACCGAAAGCATCCCAGACGCGAAAAATGCGGTCCTCACCTCCTGAAATGAGTCGATTGTTAATCGGGTTCCAGTCCAAGCAGAGAATGGCACCCTCGTGGGCCTTCCATTGGATATCTTTGCGCCCGATTTGCACTGTTTTGATGACCAAGTTGCTGCCATTAGTGAAGAGCAATTGGTCACTGTCGGGCCCCCAGCAAACTGCGTACACGGAGCGGCCTGTGGACGCCAGCGTTGACCGTAGGTTGCCACTGCGGGACCAAATCTTGAGCGTACCATCCTCTCCTGCAGTGACGAGTGCCGTTCCGTCGTAGTTCCACCTGAGTGCGATCACAGCGCCGGTATCACATGCCTGTACTCGCTTCTCTTCCTTCCACTCTTGGACATCAGTCGGAATGTTCCATCGGTACACGAAACCGCGAACGAGTCGGCGTTTTGCTTGCCTAACGAGGGAATCCAGTGCACCGCTGTGACATAAGCATCCATCTTGGTGACAGCACCGATCACCTCGCCGTCCATCCGCCAACGCACAACATTGTTGTCGTCACTGCACGTAATCGCATCATTCTCCGGTGTCCAGCAGCATGCCGTCACGATCTCCGTGTGGTGGTTTACGGGCAATTGCGAGTGCTGGAGACGCATGGTAGCTTACTAGTCGCTTTTGTCCAGGAAACGAATGATCGCGGAAAAGATTAGGCTTGGACGAGCAGGCGCACGCTACGACCGACCCTCCACGAGAGATACTAATTCTGCCATCGCCTACCGGACTGCTGACCAAAGTGACAAAACTTGCCATGTTCTTAGTACTGGGGTAGATACAGACGGCTGCGGCCTTCGTTGGACTCAGCGTTTTTCTGCGTGTTCATTGCATGTTTTGACTGGGGAAGCTTGCGACCAGGAGAGCAAACACCTTCGTTGGTTAAGTCCAGAACTCCTTTCGAAGGCGACAGATTCTGCAGCTCTACAACACCGTCACCGCTTTGTCTAGTATCTAAGTCAGACTCTGTTTCGTCAAGCACTATGACACTGGTTCCAGACGGAGAAACAATATGGTAGTCCTCTTGGTCATCTTGCTCTTCCTGATCGCCAACAATCTCTTCATGGCGAAATGTTGTCGCGCCAAGAAGTGCGTCAACGTCATCATCACCACTTCTCTCACTTCCATCAGATGCTTTTGCTTCAGCGGAAGCTTGGGTTAACTGGATATCCTTCACCAGCATATCGGCAACCATCTCATCAGCAACTTCAATCATTTCGCTCTCGTCATCTATCGGTTCATCTCGTACTTTAGCTTTCGCTTTTTCGTGGATTTCTTCATCGCAGCAGTATCATATCGAACCTGGTTCTGCTGCATCATCAATCCATCACGGCCGCGCTGGTATGCATCCTGAATATCTTTCAACACGCCTCCAGCTTTCCAGCACAGCAAGTTTTTCAATCCAAAGAGTTCACACTTCTGGTTGGGGTTACCCTGGACACCCTCGAAGTATCGTGGGGCCTTCGACCCTTTCAACGTGGTATCGCTCAGCTGTTGCTTGTAAATCTGTCGTACATAAATCATCTCTTCAATCGTACCCAGCGTAATGAGTCTATAAACGTGTACGTCTTTCGTCTGGCCGATACGATATGCTCGATCCTGAGCTTGGCAATCATGAGCCGGATTCCAGCTTGGATCAAAAAGCACGACATTTGTTGCACTCTGCAGGTTGAGCCCGACGCCACCCGCCTTTGTGCTGATCAAGAAAACCGTAGTGTTGCTGTCGGGGTCGTTGAAATCGGTCACCATCTGCAACCGGTCTTCCACTTTCGTGTTTCCGTCTAGTCTACAGTACTTCGTAGCTTTGGAGATCAAAAACAATTGTATAATGTCGAGCATGCGAGTGCTTCGACTGAAAATGAGCGTCCTTTCTCGACGTTTTTCCACACCGCGAGCAGCTTTTCGAGTACAACCATTTTCCCACATGTTGTGGTTCCGATAGCACGCATTTCCTTGAAGTTAGACACCTGCTGGACACCGCCAACTTAATCGATATCGTCTCCTAAAGCAGTGGCAGCAAATGCGGCTTGGTACTCTTGAAGTTCAGGCGGATCACGCGGGTTGACTTTAAGCAATTCCATGTGGTTAGATAGCTTTAGAAGCTGAGCCACGCACACAAGGCCCATACAATTTGGGCAGTTTTTACACGCTCCGTGTTCGTGGAAGCGTTCCCACAGCAATCCAGGAGTATCGCCAATATCCGACGGAACCTTGTAGCAGCACTTCTTGCGTTTCATCTTACTATCACGGCCGCAATCACACCGCTCCTCTCCTCGACGTAGCAACTCGAACTCAGGCATCGCTAGCACACGCTCATACGCCACCAATTGAAGCGGAGTGAGGTCACAAAACACTACCTGGTCGCACTTAGTAACCTCTTGAAAAGTCGGATTGACATCTTTTTCTAATATGGGATCAATATTTTGCGGAGAGCTTCTTCTTTTTCGTGACTTCGCTTTACCGCCTCAGGAACTGCAGATTTCTTTCTTCCATACTTGATGTCATCTCCATAGTAAGAGCGAAATTCCTGTATGCTTCCCAATGCTCCAGGCGCAATTGTGTCGATCAAGCAGTGCAGCTCTTTTTCATTGTTCTACATCAGAGTGCCGGTGAGACCCAACTTCCTGGAACATTTTATAGCCTTCACCGCTTTCGTGAGTTTTGCTTCGGGGTTCTTCAGGCAATGCATCTCGTCCAAAATCACTACCTCCCATGGGATCTTGTGCAAGCGGCTTAATGAAATTTTTAATATATCGTAGCTGCAGATTACTATTTCATATTCACCCCTGTCATCGATCACACACATGAGTCAGCATTTTGAGGCATCAGACGCATAACATCATTACCTTGAAATTTGATCAATTATCACTTCACGGTCTTCAGGTTTTCCGCGCAAAATGATGGTACAGCAGCTCATCCATTTGGCCAGTTCCGCTTCCCAATTCTGGAGAAGTGAGGCAGGCACCACAATAAAAATCGGGGCAATTTCATCACCAAAAGAAAACCCTGAGCCTCCAGTGTTACCACCACCTTCAAAGAATCGCTCTCGACGCTGGTGCAATAGAGCTTTCCACGCATCTTTATCACGGCGGTCGCCGCGCTTACCAAGAATTGCCGATAAAAGCGCGATGACTTGGATCGTCTTGCCCAGCCCCATATCGTCGCCCAGTATGGCGCTAGTTCGTCGCTGGTATGCGCTGTACAGAAACTTTACGCCCTCGCGTTGGTAGTCGAGAAGAAATTTGTTCAGGTTCGTACAAACTTCGAGGCGCTTGGTATCATTTTCGTTTTGAGGTGATAGGACCATAGGGCCATTGATATCGTTCTAGCCAAAACAATAGCATATCCATCACGACAGCTATTAAGAATCAACATTTCGATAGGTAGCAAAATGAGAGTGACAACACGCACCTGCGGAAAAGGAAGTTGCGGCCACCTTTCTTCGACATTCAAATCAACGTCCTCATGTTCGCCACTGGAGTCGTTCTTCTCCTTTCGGCTTCTCTTTTGAATCTTGGTTGTAACGGTACCTGTGCTTTGCCTGAAGGCTGAGGACGTACACCTATCTCGGTTGAAGTTACACTACTTCGGACAGGTTTCTTGATAACTTCCTCATCATCCGACACCATCTCCTTTGAGTCCGAAAACCAGTCGTCTGCATCGTTCTCAGCAGGCCCTTCAATAGCAGAACCAAGAACATGTTGCGGGTGTTTAAATCCCTGCAACGTCACATTCCCAGCGCCCAGTTCCTCCTGTTCTTGTTGTCTTTGTCGTCGTTTCTTCATGTCCTTAAACCCTCCTGGACTGCGGAATGGTGACACATATGTCGTTTTAATTTTGTCCTCATTGTCACTACCTGCATCTGCAGTTTGAGCTTCCCAGAACGTCCTTTTCTTCGACTTGACCTCGGAATTCGCCGCTGCAGTCGTCACAGTCTTCTTTGGGACAAAATCATTCTCAACTTTAGACTTTTAGGTACTTCAGCGTGCACTTTTGTCTCTTTATGTCCGACATTTGTCAGCCTTGAAGACCCCCTTTCCGCTCTCGCTTTGAGTCCGTATTTCCTTGCAATGCGTTCACTAGCCGACAATTTTGTCTCATCTTTTGTCCGCTTAGAGAGCTCCTAGGAGACAAAAAGAATAGGCATCCACCGCCTTCTCCATCGCTGCTTCTTTTGCATTTCGGCCAGCAGAAACGGGCGATTTCCGCCGTTTTCCAGCCGGCAGAAGCTTGAGCAGCAGCTCACGAGCAGAAATCACAGGCTTCTCTTTCGATACTGGCGTGTTGAGCTTGATGACGGTGGCGTTGACACTACTATTGTCTCGAGGTGAGCAGGCATCATCCGAACGAGGAGAAAGCGTCAGGTCCGAGTCACTATCACCCGCTTCACCCTCGCTGCTACTCGACATCAACTCCATGGCGTTTTGTCGTTAGGCTTTTTGACCCAATGAATAGGACAATTACTTTAAAAAGACCCAAAAGCATTATGTCCTACAAATATGTCTTTAAGATTTTGGACACTTCACCTGGGACGCAAGTGCGTATTTAATGCGCACTTAACCACTTATCCAGAATATATGGGAAAGTCCATACAAAAGTCCATCACGTTTTCTAAAACTATTAAGTTCGTTTCCGAACTTATCACTTTTGTCCAGAACAATATGTCGACTTTGCTGAGCTTGGATTGGTCCATATTTTGAGACTTAAATTTTTAAAAAGGCAAATACGGTTTTAAGTTAGGCTAAGTACATGTTGACTTTTGAAACGTACTTATGAAACAAAGTGCGGTTTCCTATTGTCAGTTTTGAGCGTACTTTATAATCTATTGTCAAAGTGCGGTTTGTATTGTCAAAATGAGCGTACTTATCGCGCTATCTTTATTTTCCAGAATAACACGAAAAGTAGAGCCAAAAGTCCATCACGTTCTTCTTGAAACTATTCTAACGATTTACGTAG
The DNA here is from genome assembly GCA_011947355.1 of Phytophthora boehmeriae. Lineage (NCBI taxonomy): Eukaryota > Oomycota > Peronosporomycetes > Peronosporales > Peronosporaceae > Phytophthora > Phytophthora boehmeriae. Next base: position 6,397 of record JAAVTJ010000091.1, read on the forward strand.
CTTCACAAAGTTCGTTTCCTAACGTCAACTTTCGTGAAAAAGAACTTTGCTCTTATAAAGCGAACACGTTCTTATACAAGGACATGTTCTTGTACGCAACGTCGTTCGTATAGCGAGCGCGACACATGCTGAACTTCCATTGAACGTGGAAGTTGCTGTCTTGGTCGATGCATCACTACTTCAGCAGCATTTACTTGGCTACGATGACAAATGTGTAGACAATGTCGTTGCAGGTAGTGCAAAACAATGTTTGGGCCGTAAAACAATTGACGCTATGCCATTCGCTGCCAACACTAATTCACTAAAGGTGCAAATACAATCCGCAATGCAACAGCTCGGGATGGAAAACCACTCGGATCAACTGACTAATAGAGGCATTGTTAGGTAAATAAATCCAAGCAGCGTGCTGCTCTTTGTTGGGCTCTTTAGCCACGTCGGTCGCCTCGACACAAAGAAAAACTTCTACTCGAAGATCGGGTCCGGCGTCTGCGTGGGGAGCAGCCCGAAGCGCTTCTTGGTGGTGATGCGCTCCTTGGAGAACTTGTCGTCGGGCGAGAAACGCGCCGGGTGTGCAGAACTTGACGGGGCCCCGGTCGGCGTCTGCTTCTGTAAAGTAGAATCATTTAATTAAAGTTAGAGATTCGGCCAATTCGACCATTGCGAATACGATGCAAATAATGCTACCTTGAGCGTGTACACGCGCTTGCCGTCGTCGCCGATGTAGTACATGAGGTGCATGGTCACTGTCTGGTTCGATGTCGGTCTGCGATTGATGGAGGAGGCGTCGAGCTTTTTCTAGAATTGCGAAAACCGGCAAATTTCAGAAAAAGCGCAATTACTGGTCGCGGCGGTTGTTACGGCCGATCTCGTCGATGATTCGTTGAAAATTGTACGAAACCCTACACCCAAGAGATATTCCACGAATCATAGATGTTTAACCTCAATTTGGGTTGGACAAGAAAAACCTTGAGTGGTGTAGAAGTGACTTGGGTTCAGTAAGTGCATACTGGAAGCAAGTGAAACTGACTGCGGCTGGCTGGTGGACGCGGGAGTTTTTGCCTCCCATTTGGATAGTTGGAAAAGTTCACAGCCCACGAAACTCGACGACAAGATGGTACGTTACTGGTCGTGCTAGCGACGTCTACAGGGCTCTGTCGCGCTTCGTTTCCGGATGAATCTGTTCCCAAGACGAAGGTCTTCCTTGCTGCTTCTTCCCGCGTCCTAAATCCTCGTGCAAGCGGAGAAATGAGACCGAAAGTCGTCGAATTCCACCCAAAAGAGGCATTTTGTCCCTTTTGGCTACAAATGAAAGGAATTTCAACGGGCATTTTAGGTCAATGGACGTGGAAAAGGACAATTGAAGGGACTCAAGTCACGGGAGCACAGATTTCATCACAGGAACAGTGCAAGAGACGGAGTTTTGTTTTCATTTAAGAGAAAAATATTCAGTATCTTATTAATTTTCATGATATTTTATGATATTTTAGGCCCAAAACGCCCCGGAATTCAAGCTGATCCTGGTGGGAGATGGCGGCGTCGGCAAGACGACCTTCGTGAAGCGCCACTTGACTGGCGAGTTCGAGAAGAAGTACGTGGCCACGCTCGGAGTGGAGGTGCACCCGCTGACGTTCCACACGAACTTCGGCCCCATCCGCTTCAACTGCTGGGACACTGCCGGTCAGGAGAAGTTCGGCGGTCTGCGTGACGGTTACTACATCCAGGGCCAGTGCGCCATCATCATGTTCGACGTGACGTCGCGTATTACGTACAAGAACGTCCCGAACTGGCACAGAGACTTGTTCCGTGTGTGCGAGAACATCCCCATTGTGCTCTGTGGTAACAAGGTGGAGGTCAAGGACCGTAAGGTCAAGGCTAAGCAGATTACCTTCCACCGCAAGAAAAACCTGCAGTACTTTGACATTTCGGCCAAGTCTAACTACCAGTTCGAGAAGCCGTTCCTGTGGCTTGCCCGCAAGCTTGTCGGGTACGTTTACTGTGATTTATGATGTTTTTAGTTGTGCCAGGTGTAAACTTATCTTTCTGTTGTTATGGTTTACAGTGACAACAACCTGACGTTCGTGGAGGCTCCTGCTCTTCGCCCGCCTGAGGTGACGATCTCCCAGGAACAGATTGCCCAAATTGAGGCCGACACCAGTGCTGCTGCTGCGGCTGTGCCCCTTCCGGATGAGGATGAGGACCTGTAAGCTGGAGTCGGTATGCTGTCCTTTCACGCCTCGACCTGCACTTTTCGCTTAGAACTTAAGAAGGAGAACGAAGGAGGAAGAACGCGGACGGAGCTGCGCAGAGCAGGCGGAAGCCTGACGGTGTGCGCTTGTGCTCGCTTTGACCGACTGGTTTGCTGCCGCTGATGTGATGGAACGCCGCTTAGTTCCTTGGATACCATTGACAACCAGAAGACGAAAGACAAAGAGCAGAGGGAGGATATAGTCGCGGTTGAAAATGCATGTTGCTCTATTTTTGAATTGCTTTCATCGGATTACCCTGTTTGCCAGCATTGATTACCGGTATGATGTTTGAAATAATTGGATAGGGTATGTGATTTCATTTGGTGCTTGTTGTTGGAAAACTTTGTGAACAACGTCAGTTCAGTAGCAGACTGAGTCAAAAGAAGCGAAGGCACACAAAGTTGGCAAAAGTTCATCAAAGAGCCAAAAGTCATATGGCAAACGGATACTATCATCTGAAAGTTTGCTCTATATCATGTATATCAGGCTATAAGATTTTAAGATGCATTGCTGATACATTTTTCTTTCGTGGACTCCATCTAAATATACAGGTATTAGATATAACAGGTATCGTCGCTTCACAGAGCAATATGAATTCAGCGGACAATCATAGCGTTCAAGATGGCAGGAGACAGCCCTCGGCGCTTACTGCACAAGGACGGTTGTGACGAAGACAGCGGCGCATACGCAGAGTGCGCAACACCAGACAATATCGACCTCCAACCCACCGCAAAGATCGAGGCTTCACCCGAAACAAACGAGCTGAAAGTGCGACAGTTGGATGACACTTCGGTGGCCATAGAGGTGGGGAATGGTCCAGATAGAACAGACACAAGCGACGGAATTAGAGGGGCTTTTCCTGAAATCGAGTGGACAGTTAAGACGCGAACGCTCCGAACGTGTCTTGTGCTCGCTATGCCTTGGGCTGCGTACTCCATTCTCAGTAGGTTTTTATTGTTTTTGGTGTGTTTTAGTTTTTTTATAGTTTTTTTTTACTTTTTTGGGCGTAAGTGTTCTTGACAAGATTTTTTTAATTTTATTTTGTTGCAGATACTGTGTTCACCAATGTGCGGTTGTCGTACATGGAGTCTATGGGCATCTCGGACTTTGTGCCGCGGTTTGTGCCAAGTCTGATCCAGATTTTCCTTGGACCAATTCTAGGCGCCATGTCCGATCGCTCGTTGTCCAAATGGGGAGACGCAATGTGTTTTTAATGGCAGCAGCCGGAATTGTGACAGTGTCAGGATTGCTCTTTGGGTCGGCGAATGTGCTTTTTCCTCATCTGCATTCACTGACCAAGCTACTCCTCGTACTGCTTAGTATCGGGGTGTTATTACTTAACGTATGTTTGCTCAGGGTCAAGTGCAGGAGTTACAGTCATGTGAACTAATTTGTGTTGTCACTATATTTTTCTGCCTGCAGATTGGTCTTCGTGCTCGCATTATGGACGTAGTACCCATCGAGTTCCAGGTTCACGCACAGGCGACGTTGGCCATGTACGAGGGCGTGGGCGGAGTCTTGGGATCTCTGCTCTTCCGGAGCACGACCGATGCAGTGGTCTTCGCAAGTGCTATCAGCGGCGAAGATATCTTGAGCGCTTTTAGCGCTACCATGGCGGCGATTTTCGTTAGTACTGCAGTGTCCATCTATCTTCGGCCAGAAAACCCACAAGACAAACCAGCATTTCAGCCACGTCTTGGTCTTGTGGGCCGTGAGGCATGGCGGCAAATTGTCCATGCGCCCAAAGTTTTTCGCTTCTTATGCCTGATATACTTCGTACTATCGTACGTACTCCTCTTCATACCAACATGTGCTGTTGTATGAAGGGTTGATGGCAATTGTGTTTGCAGGTTTGCGTGGTTAAGCTTCTCGGACGAGGTTTATCAGTGGTGGGGAGGCAACGTGTATGGTGGCTGCAAGACCAAAGGTATTGGATGGGAGCGAATGACTCTTTAAGTGTCAACATGCTGTGCTGACATCGTATGTTTTACTAATCGCAGGGTGCGATGTGGACGACCAAAGCGACTACAAGAAGGGGCTTGACATGGCAAATTTCGCACTTATCTCCCAGGTAAAATGTGCATCTTTACTATGTGATAACTTGGATAGTGTTGCTGTTTCTTTTACCCGTGTATTTGACTGGACAGAATGGACTTGAGGCAATGATATGCCTAGTTGTGCTGCTGATCATGCCACGGGTACCCGATGCATACTACCTCAAACGTGTCGCTGTGTTGGGATTGTCCATTGGCGGTACGTGGAATCGTATCGCGATATTTGAATGCGGTTTTGTGCTCGTCCGATCGCTAAGCTTGCTAACTGGTGTTGTCTTGGTTTGCTTGCTTGTGGTGTACAGCTATTGCGTTAGTGATTGCAGTTTCTGTAGGGAGAAGTTGCAAGCAAGTGGCGTTCACGGGTTTCGTCGCCACAGCTTTTACCACACCGTGGCGAATGTCTTTCCCTTTTCGATCGTAGGTATTATGGGCAAGGAGCTGCAGATATCAGCTCGCCGCTTCAACACCGACGACACCGACACCAGCGACTGCAGCTTCAACAACAACGGACTCTACATAGGCGTGCTCATGTTGTTTTCGGCGGTATCGGAGCTGACCGTCCAAGTTTATGGCACTGAGAGCTTAGCGCCCCTGGGGACAGGAAACGTTCTGACTCTTCCTTGCATCTTGTTTGCAGCTGGTGTAGCATGTACGTCGGGGTTTGTAAGAATGCTCGGTCGTTGTTAAAGCTACAATAGCACAATATGCTATCTATCACAGTGAAAGTATCGTTATTGGTTCAGAGGCAACTACGTTCGAGCAAAGTTGCCTCTGGACTACTCTTTGCCGACATGACGAGCTGCTGCTGCGGCGAAACTTGCGGGAAAGGATGCTGCTGGAGAAGCAGAAGCACCGGATAGTGGACACACCTCATGTGTCAGGCAGCCTTAATAAATATGCTATTGGTGCCAGCTCATTGTGGTTTGTACTTGTACTAGGACACGCAAGCTTCCCTGAACGCGAGCAACACTAACAATTATCAAAACTGTAGGTCTCAGAGTGTAAGGATCATTCCCATTGAATTAACCACGCACAATGTAGCCTACAATATATCAAGATGCGACCCATGCAAGCACGATCACTTAGTAGCAGGGAACCTCGCCAGCAGTTCAATCGCAAGGTACTGCTTATAAGACTTCCATTCATCGCTATCCTTCGGTACCTTCCTCTTTTCTAGCGATTCCTTAACAGCCTTAGCTGTTTTGCCTTCGTCTATCCAACCTATTATCCTCTTCGCACCACCGGAGATCTTGCCAAGTGCAATCTGGATATCCCTTTCGGCTCTGCTTAGCAGATTCGGCGCCCTTGCTGCGGCTGCCGCCACAACGTCCTTTTCGGGGCCAGGAGCTTAAAGCTCGAGGCCTTAAACATCCTCTCTTCGTCATCCGAGTCCAAGTCACCATCATCGTCCTCGTTGTCGTAGTCATCAACTTCCTCGATCGTCCGCAGGAGTCTCCTGCCGATGTGATTCGCCTCGATCGCCTTCACCGTGTCGGTAAATACCATTGTGGAGAGCTTGGATTGAGTCGAGTCTGTGACCGCAGAGACAGCTTCGAAACTTGCGAGGAGAGCAAAAGCAGCAATAAACAGGAAGTTGGTGAGACGCATGGCCGGCTTTGGGCAATCGCTATTGAACTGGAATCTGCTTGAGTGCTGAAGAGCAATTTGCGAAGTGCGTCCAAGAAAAGGATTGCGGTGATGGTCGTTGGAGAGCAGTTCGCTGGTACGCAGCGATTTTGCTATACAGAATGTTGCGGTGCTTGTTGCAAAAAGGCGAAAACTACGGTAAAACAATATACTCAACTTCTCGGCCAATGATACAGCGTTGGTGGAGTGTTTCCACTGGTTTGTGACCAGCATTGGATCTGCTAATGCTTCCATAAATGCTTCTTTTTTTAAATTGATCCTGCATTAGTCTGCATCCGCGTCTAAGGACTACCAGTAGCTCAGTTGAGGTACCAACACTGGACGGCCACTGGGTACCCGTGGTTGAATCCCTCCAAGGGGATATCGATCAATGGCTGAACCTATATGAGGACACGGGTGTCCGTAATCCCGACGGCGGCGTTCCTTAACGGACACGCATGAGCTGACATGTTTCCACTCATAGTCAGCAAGCTGTCTATTGATGTATAGGCAACGGACGGAACGGACATTAGTTATTGTGCCTTTCCCAACTTTTGGCCAATCTGACCTTAAAAGGCAGGTCCTAAGCAAGAGGGGGTAGGGTTCGACCTAAGATTTGCCAGGCCATAGGAGGAGAATAAACGATGCTGAGCGTTATTTTCTTTAAATTTAACCCAATGAAATCACAGGATTCAATAATTACCATTCAATTAGCGTAGCGAAAGAAGGTCCTACGGAAGAGCTCCGATGTGAGCTAAGGAGTACCTTTTAAGAGTTTAAGGACCGAATGGCCACAATTTTCCGGCCATTCGGACCTTCGGAAGAACAGCACTTCCAGAAAGCCAATGGGATACTCAGCAGATATCCGCTGGCGCGGTATTGTGTTGCAGTACGTGTATAACATTGAAATTACTGTCGTTGCCGAGGTTTTAGGCGTTTCGGCACGAAGTCTTCGCCGATGGTACATGCTGTTTAAGACAACCGGGAATGTCGAAATCGGTGCAAATTCAGAGCGGTCATCAAAGTGGCCACCTGAAGTGCAACATTTTGTTCGAGAATATGTACAACAGCACCCGTGTTTTTATTTTCAAGAGCTGCGAGACGCATTGAAAGAGAAATTTTTGACTCGCTACTGTTGCTCCGATTCGACAATTTGCCGTGCTCTGCGATTCGACCTGGGACTTTCTCGAAAGGTTTTGACAAATCGAGCTCGCGAAAGCGTCCCAAAGGAGCGACAGGAGTATGTAAACCGCCTATTGCCGTTTTATAGTGGCCCCGACCAACTTGTGTTTGTCGACGAAACTTCGAAGGACGGAAGGTAATGTCAAATTTGTACTTCTGATGCTTTATTCAAAACTAACTTTTAAATGGTGTTGGAAATTTGCAGGTCTTCGCTTCGGAAGCACGCGTGGTCAACTCGCGGGACTCCAGCAATAGTGCCTGTGCCTTTTCCCGAGGCAAAGAGTATCAGTGCTCGCCGCGTTTGATGTTCAAGGATTCTTCGCCTGGGGTACAACTGAGGATACTTTTACCAGGCAGAGCTTTCACGAAACTTTCAAGTCTAAAATCCTGCCGTACCTCAATCCATGGCCACTGCCGAGATCAATTGTCATCTTGGACAACGCCAAAATTCACATGTACAAGGAGTTTCAAGAACTTATTCACGGTACTGGTGCGCTACTGTTTTTTTGCCTCCTTACTCACCTGATCTGAATCCGATTGAAGTCGGATTTTCGTTGCTGAAGCGATGGATCCAGCGTCATGCCAACATGGCATTTCGTGAAAATCCGCTTGCGGTCCTCGATGCTGCATTGTACTACTGTACGCGCCAAAAGTACGAGGTGGGAGAGAATTTGTACGGCCATTGTGGATACAAAGGAAACAAACTTACAATTAAGGTAAACGATATTCAATGAAACAAATTTATTCAGGTTGTTTAAACGTTATCAAACATTTTCCTGATGGTCGTCAATGTGATCAACATCTTCCATGTCTTCAGCAGGATCCGGAGTCACAAAAGTTACAGGATCGCGAAACGGAGGTCGAAGGCTGTACGCCGGCAAACCGAGAATTTCTCGCAAATCTCCAACATGAACTTCAACTTGTAGCACGGTACCTTGAATCTTGATCCTGACTAACCTGAAATTTGCGTCAACGTTGGCTTGATCGACCTGCAAGCTTCCCTGCATCTCCTGCGAAAGTTGGTCCACGTGCTGAAGTTGTCGAAATGTTGCGTTGTCAGGGACTTGAAGTGGTGCATCGGCTGGCAACCGCGCTTGCATTGTCGCCATGTAGAGCTGGGATGCCGGCCCATTTTGAATGTTGCGCTCAGCCAACAATGCAGCTACTCGCGGAACTTGCTCTTGGATTCGGTTCTCTGTTGCCCTTCGAATGGTGTTCGTCCTGGGGTCAACTGGTCTTGGGACATACACAAAAAGCATCAATACGAAGTCAGAGTGGCCGTGGAGGCGGAGTCGAGCGAGATCCCAGGCCCTTGAGATTCTGCCATCGTAATTTTCCTCATCCAGCTCACGAAAATCACGTTGAGGGGCATGCTTTGTGAGCTTTAGGAAAACACTGAATTCATCTCGCCACTCTCCGGGCAGTTTTCGGCCAAATTCCGTCGCAACTTGAGCCTTGAGGAGTCGAAAGCCGCGGCCAACTTCAAACGGGAAGTCTATCGGGTCAGTTTTGTTGCGGCAGGACGTGAGGGGTTCGCCATTCTTGACATTTAATCGGCAGGTAAGGATTGAAGGAAGTGGCAATGACATTGTAAGTCCAAAAGTGAGCGCTGTCAGGCTGCTCCAGAAAAATTATGGGAGAGCTGTAAAAAATCAATATATCATGTGGTATGGGATACATTTTTGCCAAATGTTTAAAGGTTTCGTCACAATCTGTCGAGACATTCCTTTTATCAGTCCCGGTTTTGCCAGTTTATCTTGATTTTTGTATTGAAATGGCGGTATAGATTTTTTTAATAAAGTAGGGGCTATCAGCCAATCGAGAACGTTTGTGCCCAGGGAATAATCCCGTTTTCCATCCGCCGAACGCCGATTGGATAGAACCTCCGGGTGGTGCAATTAATCCCAGAAATTCTATCCCGACTATTCCACATGAGACTCACCCCTCGAAAGGGGTGGAGCGCGTCGACCCAGACAACTTAATTATGTCGGAACCGACGGAGGATTTGCACACGACACTTACCTCAAGCTGTCGAGCTCCCTACAGGCGTGGGAATTGAACCCACACCACCTGATAGCATTTCGTGCTAAGCAGGCGCAGCAAACCAGTAACCCAATCTGCATACTTGAATTTCATATTACTACGGTAAAATTTGTAAATGCACTGTCTTTATGTTCAGGTTAGGTTAAGTTTTAGTGCCAACCACGTGGTCAATTAGGAGGCCTTTCGTAAGGCCTTGCCCCCTACGTAGGACCCTAAAACGGAGGGCGTTTTGGCAGAAAGGCACAATAGGTCGTTAGCAAACTAAGTGACTACAATGTACCTCACCTTCGAAACGAAAAACTACCAGTAGCTCAGTCGTACTGAGTAGTACTGAGTCAGTGCACCACCTACTTCATCTTGTCACGTTTCCTGTGATGACCAACATGTGTACTCATCGCAAGCTCAGCTCAAAGTTGATGCAGGACACATGGTTTGATACATAAGTTGCCCCAATCCAAGCTGACTATTTACCATTAAAGCGTGTATTGAATTTGCCGTCTCTGACCTATTGTTCTTGAATGAATCCTGGTTGCACTACTCTCTACTCTGTTTCTGCGTCCGAGGACTAGGTCACTGAAGAGGAGTATATACACAGTACTGTACACCGGCGTAAATATCTTCTCCACTATTCAGCTTTTCACGTTTCCTTGGATGACCAACATGCATACTTTCACAAGCCCAACCCAAAGACAGATCCTAGGATTTCCTTGTTTTTAACACATGGAAATGTACTGATGCTTGTTGCCACTAGTGGCGTGACGATCATGGGATTAACTACGAATCGCGTCGCAATACCGGCCGTTCTGAGTTCCTGGGCAATAGTACCTCAGCGAGAATTCGCGGTTTTGTCCATACGGTCACCGGCACACCCGCTTTTGATTACTTTTAGACTGTGCTTGAAGGAGCTACTTCATGCGCCAGCTTTCTGTCGCGATTCGCGGTACGTTCACGGCGAATTTGTTCTATGTCAAAAAGTCTGCATCCGACCACGTCCGCCGACGACCATCAGGGCGACGATCAGATATTTATTTATCGTGGCTTTTAATATCCAGAAGAGTAGCAGAGTAGACTCGTGTTCATCTATCTTATTCGTTATTGTCGTTGATGAAGATGGTATGAGCATGCTCTTACTGTGCCGCGCACGACAGGTTGATTTTTATCACCTTTAGTACAATGTGTGTGTGGATTCAATGCATAAAAGCAGATATCTTTCCGCTATAAATCGCTTGTACTGCCTCACTGGATCAGGAGAGACCATCGTAGAGAGCTTGGTTTGCGCCAAGTGTGTGGCTGCCGAGACGTCCTTACACCTTGCAGGGAGTGCAGCGGCGGCAACGAGTAAGTAGTTAGTAAGATGCATGGTCGCCCGATCTCCATGCGTCGGATAGTGAGCGATTCCTGTGCATCGTACCCTCCAATCATGGTCTCCAAGTACACGCAGCACAGCAAACCGTCGTCCGAACATCCGATGACACAACTCCTCTGAACGACAGTTCTTCGACTTACGAATAATATATATATATATATATATATATATATATATATATATATATATATATATATATATATATACCGATTCCGAACTGTCCATGCAGATAATCACCGTTGCGCAGTGCTGGCAGCACTAACGTCCGAGGAGAAATGCTGAAAGGGGCACGACTAGATTGGTGGCTTCGAAAATACTGTGGTGAGCACGCAGAGGGAAACGCAAGTAGAAAACCGAACCTCTCTTTCCCGAGCGCCAGCAGTAGTGAAGTTAGTCATTCTTCGATTTCTCAAGTAGTTCACACCCGCTACTCCACTCCCGCTAAGACAACATGATCCTCATTCCCCACTGAAGGCGTTTGTTGGAAATCTAGTTTTGTTGCGTCCACAGTTTGATCCGTTTTGTGTTTGATTTTTGCTTTTCCAATCTGGGACCTGCTCTATTTAATAACACCACTGGCGCAAGTGTGCGGGTAATGGCCACTGTCGGCTACGCACCAGCTAAGAAGAAAGCCTAATGTAATCCTTGTACATGCTAACAATATCGTCCGCGCTTAATTCCGCAGTCTTCAGTTGCGTGTACGTATCTTTGCCGATGACATGGTTACGCTTCAGGTGTTTCAGTAGCTTATTCACCGACGTACTCGAACTGAATGCGGCGATGCTCCTCTCCTCACCGTCATCGTCGTCGTTGGAGTCGAGGTCATCGAGACCGTCGTCATCGTGCTTCTGAGTCCTGGTAGTCTGCAAGAATCTCTTGCCTTCGCGGGCCGCATCGGTTGGCTGCATCGCGTCAGGCGAGACCATCGCCGAGAGCTGGGTTTGTGCTGAGTCTCTGACCGCCAACACAGTGCCGGAGCTTGTAAGGAGAGCGGTCGCAGCCAAGAACAGGAAGATGGTCGGACGCATGGTTGGTCACAGTTGAGCTGGGGTTGGAGGAATTTGCTTTAATGATGGAGAGAAAATTGTGAAGTGAACGCTTCAAATGTATGTATACGGTTGGAAAGCAACGCCTCTCGCGCCGTAGATAGATACGCCAACGCGGCGCGACCACGATATTCACTGTATAGTTTTGTAGACTCCAGAGGAGATATACTCATGTTGGCAAGAGTCTTCGCTGACAATGTTGATGGGACGCGGTACCGTAAACTGTTAACATGGTCCGTTATTACAACGTGTTACGGTTTACGGAACAGGTCTCGTCAACATTGAGTTGAAATATGGATTGTACATTCCCAATGATAATCTCGTTGAGGTTCTTGCCCCACCGCTCGCGTTTAGCCTCGTACATCTCAAAGCAATACTCTGCCCCCAGGTTGTGAATCCTTTACAGCATAGTTTCATGCCATATTCTAAAGAATCGAGTGCTGACGGAGGTTCTGATGTATGCTCGTGATCTCTAAACTCCTTTCATTCGTGCCGTCATTATGCAATTTGTCACGTAGTGCGCAGTTTGCGCTTGGGTAGCTCTCCTCCTATAATATGCGTCCATGTATGGGCTCATGCCGACACGCCATTGTGTGCAGCAAACCTTTCAATCGATTTCTAGCGACTTTCAATTGAAGGGCAGCTTTTTATCTGCACCTAGCGCATACCGAACAGGGAAAACGTCGCTGGACGACCTAGGGTACACGATTAGTGTAAATCTGGTAGTTCTCCCACCCCCACCCCGAGTCAGTTGCAAACATTACCATTCCATTTGAGAAATCTAGCAGCGTTGTTTGATGCATGCAGTTTGATGCACGGTTTCGCGCATCAATGCATATTATGCGGTGCATCAAACCAAGGATTCGTCCATGTCGAGCTCATCTCGCTCGTCTCCGTCGATCGGCCTATATGCATCTAATGCATCAAACTGCGTGCATCTAACAACGCTAGTGGCTGCTGGCGAGCAAACTGGATGTGCGCTACATGGGTCCGCAGGACTGTCCTCAATGGTTACGCGGCGGATCATCCATCCTTCCCCATTTCACACGGTATGTTGGGGCTATAGGACACTTATTCGGCTAAGCTTCTACTGCTACACTTTATTTACTATTTCCGAGCGGCTACGACGACCGCTGTCACATTTTCCGCTACGTACAAATAATACTCGTAGAGACCGGGCGAATACTCCATACGGCCTGTACTATTCATCGTGTGATTCACGTTTGCTGTGATGACGGTACATGCACAGTGCGTACACATCATTATCCCAGTTCGAAAATAGTGGTGATGTGCGCTGGAGTGGGGACAGAGATTGTCGATGCCTACGTCGCCCGCCACAATGATGAACCCGTTTCATTGATGAGCAACTCCACTGAAGATTTTTTGTCACAAAGGTATGTATATTGTTGATGTTGGTAGGGTGAACGCTTTACTGGTGTCGTGATGATCTTGGGATTAGCTATGAACACGTATCTATCCTACGAATCTGTCGCACGACACTACACTTGTGTCGTAGTCTCCTATTCAGTACATTACATCCCATGTACATTCTAAATCCTGCATTATGAAGAAGGGTGAATCTCTCAGGTGGTGACCTCGCGATGGCCGCCTGAGAGGCTAATGCTTTCATAGTTGTCGTGTTTGAATTTGCCGTCTTTGGCCCATTGTTTTTGAATGAATCCTGATTGCACTACTCTCTACTCTGTTTCTGCGTCCGAGGACTAGGTCACTGAAGAGGAGTATATACACAGTACTGTACACCGGCGTAAATATCTTCTCCACTATTCAGCTTTTCACGTTTCCTTGGATGACCAACATGCATACTTTCACAAGCCCAACCCAAAGACAGATCCTAGGATTTCCTTGTTTTTAACACATGGAAATGTACTGATGCTTGTTGCCACTAGTGGCGTGACGATCATGGGATTAACTACGAATCGCGTCGCAATACCGGCCGTTCTGAGTTCCTGGGCAATAGTACCTCAGCGAGAATTCGCGGTTTTGTCCACATATTTTTTTATGTTAAAATGTCTGCAACTTCCGACCACGTCCGCCGTCGATGGTAACCAGAAGAGTTGTTGGTTTAGCAGAGTGAGAACTCTTTGTCGGCAAACTGGAAAGACACCAATATGCTAACTTGCGGGTGTACAGTACAATCTCTTAAACATGAGACTGAATAACAATGCACTATTTTTGTAGTATTCAAATGCAATATGTGTCACTTCCCACTCGCCTCTGCGAGTCCATTTCCCTTGGAGTTCCGACAACCGCGCCACTAGACAAGCTGCTCCCACTGCAAGAATGCAGAGGATATGATAATGAACTCAGGTCGCGGCGTTCGCAATTGCCTTAGCCTTCTGCAAATCTTCGTACTTGACCATGAATTTGGCGTACTGAACAAAATCAGGATGATTCCAAAGTGCCATCGCGCGATTCTTGGTCCAAGGCTGGATCTTCATGACATCAACTCGGACAGCGGACGGACTCAACCCGGCAGCAATCCATTGCTGGTACTTCTGTGGCTTCTTCATAGCGCGCGTGGCGGCCATGGGCTTTTCACCGGCGCTGATGATCCTTCCGACAACACCGTTGATGCGCGTTCTCTCTTCCTCTGTCATCAGATCGTCCTCCTCATCAGTGTCCGTGACTCTCAAGTGACGTTTGGCACTGTGGTGGACGAGCTCAGCGGTCGACTCGAGCGGAGATTTAGCCGCAGTGACGAAGGAGAGCTTGGTATGATCGAAGTCCTTGGCTGCTAAGACCGCGTCGGTGCCTGCGAAGAGGGCGGCTGCGGCCGTTAGTAAGACGTAGCTCACTTGCATGATGTAGGTACTCAATACACTTTGGGCCACTCAATGAATGTCGCCAGGTTGGCGGTGAAATGAGAACTGAACGGCCAATTCCTTCAGGAGGGGAGTACGATGGACAATCTTCATGCAGCTGGACGGGCAGAACGAGGTTCGTTGCTGTTAAGATTTGCCATCTACAGCAACTTTGCTGTAGATGGTAGACTGTCGAACAGTTTACTGTGGAAATCAGCCGCTGCCGATCCCACGAAAAGTCAACGCCTACGCCGTGCGCACAGGAACAGGTCTGCACCGGCAGCAAACCTCGACTCGATCCTGACTCTCTAGAATGAAACCATTTGCTGTCCACGCCCACTGCTATCGCGAATGCTCACATCCTGGACTCCGTCATATGTACAACAGTCCATTGGCATTCACCCATAGTAGCCATTCATGACAACAGCATGAGGTATTGGCGAAAGATTCGTGGGCTCGACCAGACTCAGTACTACCCCGAGCACTGAGTAAGTTATTCTGCATATGTTTTTGCGGGATACAGATCACTGTACCGTATATGTTTCATACAAATATCAAAATTAGTAAAGTAACTTTTTACGTAACCTCGCTTATTCAATATCAATCTGCAAATCAATGTCTGTGAGTTAGCGTTGTTTGATGCATGCAGTTTGATGTACTGTCTCGTGCATCGATGCATGCAGTTTGATGTACTGTCTCGTGCATCGATGCATGTTATGCGCATATTATGCGAGCATCAAACCAAGGATGCACTCCATAAATAAATAAATTAATATCGACGGACACGTAAGTTGCATGATGCAATGCGCGACTTCGTGTACAACTAAAGCCTAAATGGACACGTGACTTCAGGGACAGCATTACCCCACCACTCCACGAGCCTGTACTGGCATCATCATTGACCAAGTGTCGGTATTGATCATCCGATAAATTGCCGCCAACTTCACATTTGAACTCCAATACTTTATACTTTAACTTTTAGCCCAAGTCGAGGTCACTCGGCCCCAGTGCATCAACCTGCGTGCATCTAACAACAGCGGTGCTACTTCCGAAGAAGCTATGGACGTTGACGATATGGACGTCAAGCTGGCGTCAGGTCACACGTTTGATGCTACCCAAACCGAGGTCACTGGTCAGAGGTTCTTGCGAGCTCACAAGAAGTTGGATGTGGAAGAAAAAGAAGAAGAGAGAGGAATTAATAAGGCGAAGATGCTGACAGACGAAGAGCACATGCTTGATATCTTCCGGATGTGGTACAAAGCGGACCGGTCCTCGATGTGGGCTTACGACAAGTTGAAAATTGGGAAAGGGGGAAAGTACGAGGAATACAGGACGCTCTACAACCAATACGCAGCCTACCGTATCGGTCGCAACAGTTAGCCCCAACAGCCCGATTGAGTGCAAATAGAAGGACCAATTTTTGACGGCTCAGCTTCTCGTCCAGAGTCGTCCAAATACAAAGCACTCTTAAGATGATGTGGTTGGCTCTCAGTCGTGCTGATGTGTCCGTAAGTACAACTTCACAATACGTAGTAGCAGGTGACCGAGTCGCCTTGTGTACACTGGCGTTAGCGTGCTGCTCTAGTCCAAAGCGGTAAATACCACGATACTTGAAGTCAATTGAAAGCGCTCGTGTCTGCCTACACACATTATACGCCTCCATTGCTACTGAAGAGCTGGCGCCTTTCGCAAACTTAAGCTTCCCCGTTCCAGGTTGGTTTTCATGATGGCTATCAAGTCGCTGGCTGTAGTATTTTTCTGTTCTTATACGAGCATGGTTTGCAGACCTGGGCCAGCTATGCTGCTTGTGAGAGCTGATGTTACAATCAAGTAAAATGCAGCCCACCGAATGGACTTAAGGCAATGATATGCCTAGTTGTGCTGCTGATCATGCCACGGGTACCCGATGCTTACTACCTCAAACGTGTCGCTGTGTTGGGATTGTCCATTGGCAGTACGTGGAATCGTATCGCGATATTTGAATGCGGTTTTGTGCTCGTCCGATCGCTAAGCTTGCTAACTGGTGTTGTCTTGATTTACTTGCTTGTGGTGTACAGCTATTGCGTTAGTGATTGCAGTTTCTGTAGGGAGAAGTTGCAAGCAAGTGGCGTTCTGTAGTGTCTGCAGGAATGAAGACACGCTGGGGAGTTGGCGAAGCTCCCGAAGTTTGGCCGTAGTCTATTTGCTTGATAGGAAATTGACAAGTGAGCAGTTCTATTCTACTCTAGCTGGGGTCCACGGTCTTCGTGGCCTGGGCACCTGCTTGGTTGGCTGTTGGTCGTGTCAACTAGATTGTCGTTATCTCTTTAAGCCGTCAACCGGTTCTGCGTTATTGTCACCTGAGCTGGCTCGCTCTACGTCAATAAAATGGCCATGATCACCTGGGTAATCCTGTTTTGCGTTATGGCAGTGAACCCAAGATTCGGCTGGTTGTTTTGCACGAGACCAGCCACTTTATCGTCGCTGCAGGAATACCTGGCATGGCTGAGCTAATCCCAGCACTACACGGCCCCTCCAAGCCTTGCCCAGGTATTAATAGATGCAGTCGATATTATGTACCGTAAGTCGGAAGTAGTAATGGTCCGATGTACCCATGTCCCGACTGTGTAACAAGTGTTACAGGTGCAACGTGTTGAAGTTGCACCTTTTCAATTTTCTTGAAATCAATATGGCATATTTTCAAACAAGCTTTTGGCAATAGATATACTACATAGCGTAGCACATAATGATTGCAGCTTAAGGAAAAATGTTGATTGTGGCAAAACTACCA
Organism: Phytophthora boehmeriae; assembly: GCA_011947355.1. Classification (NCBI taxonomy): domain Eukaryota; phylum Oomycota; class Peronosporomycetes; order Peronosporales; family Peronosporaceae; genus Phytophthora; species Phytophthora boehmeriae. Next base: position 23,552 of record JAAVTJ010000091.1, read on the forward strand.
AGAATTTTCTATTGAAATTTGGAATGAATGTCACTCCAGTACTTGCGTACCTTGGCATCTTGCGTTTGTATGTACTGATCTAGCAGAATCTTGACTTCTTTAGCGAGAGAAGTCAACGGTTCCCATGAGTCTTCTACAGACTCGAGGCCCTTCCAGCCAACTAGTATCTCGTAGTCGTTAATGGAGGAGTTCCACCGATGCTTTTTCAGCTTTGAAATGGCCAATATGATGCCCTGGGCGGCCACATGTTCGAGTATCTCCTCGGTTACATCCAGACTACTGTCCATGTAGAACTTTAGACGTGACGAGTGGACATCTAACTCATCTCCTGAGACGAGATGACGCACTCGAAATGAGTGAGGGTCCGCGCGGACCACTTTGTAGGGTCCTTGCCATGTAACTAGCAGCTTGCTGCCCTTTTTCGTCCACGCGTGAGCGGAGGACGTAGTCTCCAACGTCAAAATTCACAATGTTTTCGCCACGCTCCTTCTTTTGTTAAGAAGTCGTTGCTTGAGTCGCTGGTCGGCTACGGGCTGATGCATTGCCCTCACGCTGTCACGCAATGTGGCTAAATGCTTGGCGATCTCGCCTGAGTTTGACGGCACCTTTACCAGCTTCCTCTTGCTGGCGTCGTAGAACTCTGCAAGTGGTGACGGGCACGGCAGCCCCGTGAATAACTCTGTTGGAGCCTTGTTGCCGAGCGACGGCACTGCAGTGTGGTTTATGCTGGATTGCACCAGCGGTACTAAATATACCCAGTCCTTTGTAGAGACTTTGTAGTCGAGGATCATAGCACGTAGTACTTGTAGCACATCACGGTTCACGCGCTCGACCGACCCGTTGATCCATGGGCTGTAAGCAATAGTGAAATTTTGGTGACTCTTAAGTCTTTTCGACAGTTCAGCCACGACCTCGTTCTTGAAGTGACTGCCGTTGTCGCTGACCCATACGGGTGGCACTCCGAACCGACTGTGCCAGTCGAGAATGGCAGTCGTCGCTACAGCGCTGTCTGCTGTGTCGCACACGACCAGCTCGCAGAAATGCGTGGCATGGTCTTTCAGGACTAATAGGTACTTGTAGTCGCCGAAAGATTCACCCACGAACAAAAAATCCCAATGCAAAACGCCGTTGCGGTCATCACACTCGATTGTTTCTCCCCACGGACGCCGAACAATTCGGCCACCCTTTACATGTGGGCACAGTAGGCAAGTCGAAACGAACGCATGCACTACGCGGTTAATGTCCGCTATGTGGAACAAGCCGCGCAAATGATTCACCATTGCTTGTTCTCCTCGATGTCCTTGTGCGCCGCAGTGTGCGATAACGCACAGCCTGCGGATCAAGTCTGTGCATGCTTTAGGGACCCACAGGCGATTGTTCACTCTCAGTGCATTGTTGGCACCCTTTGCAGCTCCCATTGGTGCTCTGTGCTTTTGCTGTGCTACCACTATCTCTTCCAACGATGGCCAAACGAAGTTTTCGTCGTCGAGCGGCCGTAGGATGTTCTTGGTGGTCAACTTTGTAGTTGTCTTCTTAGACTTGTTTGTTCGACGAGTAAAACGCTTCAATCGAACGGTAGTTTTTGGCTGGCCACCCCACCTTGAAAGCATATCGGCCCAAACGTTTGAGGATCCGTCGACATGTTCAATCAGATACCGATATGACATCAACTTCAACGCCCAACGGAGGAGCTTTCCTCGGATGTGCTTCTTGACGCTGGTGTGCGGCGCAAACACATGGATAAGATTGCGGTGGTCGCAAAACAGTCTAAACGGACGTGCGCGCAGTAGTAGGTAGTCCAGTTTGTCACAAGCCACCACAATAGGGTAGGCTTCTTTCTCAATCACTGTCCAGTTCAATTGTGCACCACGGAACGTCCCGCTCACACAAGTCAGAAGTCTGTGCTGTTGCGTGGTCACGTCGGTCTTTGCATCAAATTCTTGCACCTGGGTGACGACCACAGCAAAACCGGTATCCGATGTGTCGGTGAACACACAAGTCGTCGCTTTGTCATCTGGCAACGCTAGTGTAGCCGATGTAGCCAGTAGTTCCTTTGTTTGGTCGTAGACGACTTTCTCCTTCGTGGATAACTCGATAGAAATGCCCGATGCTACACGCTTTGTACGTTTGCCATTGCTCAACGCTTCATCCAGCCGTTGCTGTAACGGGTCTACAGTGCGTGCATAGTCCACAATGGACTCCCGCATCCAATTCGATGCGCAAAGGAACTGTTGTAATTGTCCAGCTGTCGTTGGGTACGGCATGGCTCGGAGTGTGTCAATCCTCTCTGGGTCATGAGCAATACCGTCACAGGAAATAATGCGGCCGCACCATTTCACTGTTTGCTGGTACAAGCTAGACTTTTTCGCACTGAGTTTTAGTCCATACTTGGCGACAAGATCGAGGAAATGCTCGATCTTTGACACATAGGTATCTACGTCGTCGGCGAATAGCAGAAGATCATCGATCCAGATGATAATGAACTCGTACAATAGCGGTTCGAAACATTTCTCCATGGTTTGTTGAAAATGAACGGCTGCGTCACAGCAGCCTTGAGGCACTCGCCGTGGAGTATAGATTTTCGAATCCGTAACGTAGGACATCAGCTCTTGGCTTAGGATGTGCAGCGGAAGCTGCCAAAACCCTTTCAGCATATCGAATAACCCATAATGTTTTTTGCCTTTTGTGCACTCCAACAGGGTCGACATGTGTGGCATTGTGCTGATCAATGCCTCTATAAGGTCGTTGACTAAACGGTAATCACAAGTCTGGCGGTAATCTTCGATACTCATACCAGGCTTGCGAACCGGCAGTGCTGGGCTGGCCCAACGGCTGGTGGGATTTTCGTAAACCCAACCCAGCTCTACCAACTTTGCGTTGAACTCTCGCAAAAATGTGCGAACCGCAGGAGGGTATTGTCATGGCTTGCACTTAATGGACGAGGCACCTGGTTTTAGGCGTATCTCTAGCGGATCGACCTTTGCTGGCGGGTCATTTCCCAAAGCTAGACGCCAGACATCATGTTTGAATGCGATGGCACGCAGCTTCGACTCCAGTCGTCGAGGAAACCCTTGCTCCATTGCTGCACGCACCATCTTCTCAATTGCATCTCGCAGGTCTTTGTCAGTGTGATCTGGACCGTTGAGCTGCACTTCATCGAGATCATCCAGATCCTCCTCTGTGTCTTCCTTACGCTCTGCAAGTTGCTCTAACTGGCGATCAATATCGATTCCTAGAGCTTTCAACAGGTCCTGACCCATTATAAACTCAGGTTCGTCGTCATCGATAACGAGGCACTCCACAAGCTTGTGGAGCGCAACAAGTCCGGCAGCCGTGTTCAGCAACACGCGAAGATGTACCGCATCGGTACATGTGATCTCATGATTTGCCACCGTAACATTCACTACTGGTGTGGTCAAACGCGTCAACCTGACAGAAGGATCACGTTCCAGCAGCTCGCTCACATGCTTTCGACTAATTGCAGTTCTGTCGGCGCCGGTATCCGCACAATACGGAATTTCCAGCACGTCATTCAAAGTGACAGTCTTCTCTTCCGAAGGAATGCATTCACGAAGGCGCTTGAGCCGAGCGCCATCTTTCTTGGCACCGTTGCTGCGTTGCGCACGCAGTTTTCGTCGTATTTCGGTCTTGTCTTCTTCGGTAGCCCTTGGGCACTCAGACAGCCAATGCGTGCCTTCGCAGTGCGGGCAAGGTTTGGGCGGCACCTTTGGGCGCTCCACCGACGATTTCGCAGGCTGCTCTGCACTCACCGTGCGCTGACCACTACCCACTGAAATTTTCTTGGCTGCCTTGCTCGGTCTCGACGAGGACTGACCTTTGCCGTCACTTTCGACGCGATCACGCTTCTCACGCTTGTGTCGCTGGAAAACTTTTCATGCTCCAAAGCCTTTTCCAATATCAAGTCGTGGAGAGCCACCTCGTCTTCCTTTGCTTTACGAGCTTGAAATCGTACAGTCCTCTCAATATCTTCACGGAGAGCTTGTGGCTCCAACGAAGCGATCAAAATGCGGCACAGCTGCTTTCTTCCAGTGTCATCGCTGAAAAACACGCGCCAGCCATTGTCATCGATGATATCATGACATGTCTTGAAGTACTGAATCACTCTTTCACTTACATCAGTCTCTTTCAGGTCCATGCGCAGCTTGCTACGCATTTCGTAGTCGATATCCGGAACATTGTTGTTTTTCACACTTGCGATGATTCGGTCCACCTCGGCCAGGATATGGTCGTCGGTGACCTCATCGATCGAAATGTGCCATCTCAGACGGCACCACAGGCGCAGAAGTCCCTGGTCAAACGTGGTCTTCACAGGGACGATCACATCGTTGGCACCATCTTTTGCACGGGCTCGAGCGGTTTCTTCGTAGTCTCGACGGTCCTTACGCCACTGCACCAATGACGCGTGCGAAGTGCTGGCGATTTTCGGTGGTAAAAGTGGCGTGAACAGTGGGGTCGAGGCAAGGACATCACCTGGCACGCTGTTGTCGACGATTTGAGGCGCATTACTTGCAGGTGAAACCGTTGCAGCGTTTCTCGAATTGGTAGGACGCGCACTCGGTCGGGCACTCGTTCGAGCGCTCGCTCTAGAGCCTTCAGTAGCGTTCTTGTTTGCGGAACGCGTGGTAGTCATGGTATGGTCTTGATTGCAGTAACTCTGCTAAAGAATTCTTTGTAGTGTCTGCAGGAATGAAGACACGCTGGGGGAGTTGGCGAAGCTCCCGAAGTTTGGCCGTAGTCTATTTGCTTGATAGGAAATTGACAAGTGAGCAGTTCTATTCTACTCTAGCTGGGGTCCACGGTCTTCGTGGCCTGGGCACCTGCTTGGTTGGCTGTTGGTCGTGTCAACTAGATTGTCGTTATCTCTTTAAGCCGTCAACCGGTTCTGCGTTATTGTCACCTGAGCTGGCTCGCTCTACGTCAATAAAATGGCCATGATCACCTGGGTAATCCTGTTTTGCGTTATGGCAGTGAACCCAAGATTCGGCTGGTTGTTTTGCACGAGACCAGCCACTTTATCGTCGCTGCAGGAATACCTGGCATGGCTGAGCTAATCCCAGCACTACACGTTCACGGGTTTCGTCGCCACAGCATTTTATCACACCGTGGCGAATGTCTTTCCCTTTTCGATCGTGGGCATTATGGGCAAGGAGCTGCAGATATCAGCTCGCCGCTTCAACACCGACGACACCGACACCAGCGACTGCAGCTTCAACAACAACGGACTCTACATAGGCGTGCTCATGTTGTTTTCGGCGGTATCGGAGCTGACCGTCCAAGTTTATGGCACTGAGAGCTTAGCGCCCATGGGGACAGGAAACGTTCTGACTCTTCCTTGCATCTTGTTTGCAGCCGGCGTAGCATGTACGTCGGGGTTCGTGAGGATGCTCGGCAGCAATTAAAGCTACTGTAGCACAATGTCCTGTGTATCGCAATGATATAATATATTTGTTGGTCTGGAGGGCGAGAAATCGAGCGGAGTTGCCTCTGATTCAGTGTATTTGTGAGGCTCTGAACGACATGACGAGCTGCCGCTGCGACGAAATTTGCGGGAAAGGATGCTGCTGGAGAAGCAGACGCAGTGGATAGTCGAGACACCCCGTTTTTCTGGCTGCACTTCATAAATATGTCATTGGTGCCAGCTCATTGTCGACACGCAAGCTTTCCTGAACGAGAGCAACATTAACAATTAGCAAAGCGAATAACAAAGTGTAGGTCTCAAACTGTATCCGCATCGAATTTACCATGTACGATGCAATATATCCAGATACGAACCATGGGAACACGATTACTTAGTAGTAGGGAAACTCACCAGCAATTCGATCGTGAGGTACTGCTTATAAGACTTCCATTCATTGCTATTCTTCGAACCCTCCTCGCTAATAGATTCTCCTTAACAACTTTAGCTGTTTGGCTTTCGTTTTCCAACTTATTACCCTCTTCGCACCACCGGAGATCTTGCCAAGTGCAGCCTCGATATCCTTCTTGGCTCTGCTTAGCAGGTTCGGAGCCCTTGCTGCGGCTGCCGCCACAACTTCCGCTTCTGGGGCCAGGAGCTTATTGCTCGAGTGCCTGATCACCCTCTCTTCATCATCGTAGTCCAAGTCATCATCGTCGTCCTCGTCGTCCTCAGCCTCCTGAATCGTCCACAGGAGTCTCATCTCGCTGATGTGACTCACCTCGATCACCTTCACCGTGTCTATAGATACCATTGTGGAGTGCTTGTATTGAGATGAGTCTGTGACCGCAGAGACAGCTTCGTAGCTTGTGAGGAGAGCAGCCGCGGCAACGAATAGGACGTTGGTGAGTTGCATGACCGGCTTTGGATAATCGCGGTTGGTCTGAAAGGACGAAGGGTTTGCCTGAGGGCTGAAGAGCAAATTGTGATGTGGGTTTCAAGACGGCTGAGAAGAGGATTGTGGTGCTAGTCCACTGATATACGGCCCAACATTGCATATGCTACTGTTTCTCTTGACGCCGTGCATTGAATTTGCCGTCTCTAACCTATTGTTCTTGAATTAACCCTTAATGCATTAATTTGCTTCAGCGTCCGAGGACTAGGTCAATACAGCGGCGCAAGTACCTACTCCAGCTTGTCAGGTGTCCACGGGTTGCCAACATGCGTACTCATCACAAGACCAGCCCAAAGATAATGCGGCGAACAGGACCGGACACATTTTTCAATATATAAGTGGTGCCATACTGGAAGCCTCAGAAACCTCTGAGCGGCATCGATCAACGGCATCGTGCCATCATTGCAAGCTTGCTTTGCGCTGAGTCCGTGGTCTCCAAAACAGTGCCGGAGCTCGTAAAGAGAGCGGTCACAGTCAAGAGCAGGAAGTTGGTCGGACGCATGGTGAGTCTTGGACGGTGGCAGATTGGGTCGGAAGGTTCGAAGACCGCTTGTGTGCTCAAGAGCAAATTGCAAAGTGCGTGTCGAAGTATCCGAGGACAGTGGCGATGCAGCAGTCTCGCAGCACAGCCTTCGGACGACTCCGTCGTACAAGCTGCTGGGAACGTTCTACACGCGCATTATAGTCTAGGATCTGCGCACAACACTGGAACTACTACTACAGTACAGTTCAACACCAGTACGAAGTTGTGCTTAGCCATTTGCGTGAAGTATTGAGAGACAGAACCATGGCTTCCTTAAGCATAGGCTGTACTGTATAGCACCTAAAAAGTACATTCTGGCTGCGGTGATCATTCTGATGATTGTGACGGACAAAAGGTATGGATTAGAGGGTACAAATGTTATTCAAGCGTGGGGTTGTATTACCGCAGTCACTGCTAGTGGGCCGTCCTCTATGGCTCCATCCTTCCCCATTTCACACGTCTGTTGTTGTTGGAAGGACGCTAAGTCGGCTTAGCTTCTACTGCTACACTTTATTTACTCTTTCTCTACGGCTACGACAATCAACTGGCAGACTTTTCGATACCTTGAAGCTACGGTACTAAGTACAAGTACAGTAAGTAAAACAAGCTAAAGCAATGCTCGTATAGACCGGGCGAATTTCCCATACGGCTTTTGCTATTCATCGTGCGTTCACGTTCGCTGTGATGACGGTACATGCACAGTGAGTACACATCGTAAGCCCAGTCCGAAGATAGTGGCGATTATGCACTGGGGGACAGACATTGTCGATGCTTAGGTCGCCACAATGATGAGCTCATTTTGTTGACTTTGCAGCTGAGCTGACGATTTTTATCACGAACGTGCATGCAATTGCTGATACTGAGAAGGTTTTACTGGTGTCGTGATGATCTTGGGATTAGCTACTAAGTTTAATCTGAGGTTATGTTCTGGTTTCGAGTGAGTGAACATTCTAGGTTTTGCTTGTTTTACGATCGGCAAATGTAGTGTTGTTTGTTGCCAGTGGTCGATCCCATGATCGTCACGCCACTGATGGCAAGTGGCAAGTTGCCACTACAGTAGGGCGTGACGATCATGGGATCAACTACGAAATATGTCGCAGTACGCACATAGGAGTAAGTCTTATCCCGAACAGTCAAGGGACCAGTGTGTGGTGACTGAGCTTTACGTCCACAGACATTCAAATACAAAAATGCTCTCAGAAAGATGTAGTTGACTCAAGGATTAACCATTCAAGCCACTTCATGCAATTGTAAGATTCTACGCTTTAAACGATTATGGGTAAATCCGAACGAAGCTGAGCTGTTCATCTTCCCAAACAAATAGTTAGCTTCACAGTCAAGCAGGTCACAGTGGGAGAATGTTCATAAGCATTGCAACCTTTGACCTCACCATCTTCTGGCGTGCTACACTCAAGTTGACTATGTTGAGTGACTCAACATTACCGCCGTCGTCGCCGTCTCCTTTATCACTCGCAGTGAGCGGTTCTTGCGTGCCTACAGTGGATGTGTGCACTCTGATGCATTTGGCCCTGATGAGCCACATATTGGGCTAAAGGTTTCTATCGCGTGTTCCTAGATCGTGCTCAACCATTATTGAGCACGACAACTTCACTACCACACACCAGATTATTCCCCGCCGTCTGAAGAAACGGGTTTACGAACTGGTAAGTCAATGAAAATTCCAGCCAAAGTCTGTCGTTGTGGCGTCAAACATTTTGGGCATCAGAGTAAAATGGCGCACTTTCTCAAAAGAGGCACCACATCCACAATGGTCGATCGACTGGCGCGACATTTCGCAGCAAGCCTCACGCAAACAATGATGACGACTACCGCACTCGTTGTCGTCAGTGTCTGACTGTCAGACTACAAACAATGTGTGGCAATCAAAGTAACAACGTTGAGGTTTTAAAAAGTACGTTCAGAGCCTAGGCACAAATTGTTGGTTCGTACAGAGCGCTTGCTGAGCTGCTTTGATATGCATAAGACGAAAGTGGATTTCAGGTTCGTGACGGTCATTTCCCAACTTCCTTCGTGACCCTCAAGCTCCGTGTAAACTTCACCCAGCCCAATCATGCGTGCTCCATACATTCTGCTCTTGATCACTGCCACTCTCCTCGCCGGAAGCGATTTTGTATCAGCTACTGCAACGGGCCCAACAAACCTAGCAGCGGTGGCTTCCACTGATGCTGTTGAGTCTATCGACAGCGCGTTGTTCAACGATTACACCAAGCGATCTTTGCGGACCCACAAAGCGAAAGAAGTTATCGATGAAGACGAGGAAGAAGACACCGACGAAGACGACGATAGCGCGGACGAGGAAGAGAGAGTGAATGCCTCAAAGCTTCGTCAGTACCTGGAACGGGATGACATCGCTTACACGAAGTTCGGCAAGTGGGCAAAGCGTAAAAAACCATTCACCCCCACCGACTTCTATAACAAGTACGTTATGGCGGATGAGAAGTGGAGACCGATCTACAACAGCTACTTCAACTGGTACAAGACAAAGAAGGGTGGTTACTAGAGCCTCATCATCGGACACTCGCCGGGCGTCACAATCGAAGATGTAGGCATCCACACAATGTGAGGCGATGAAATACCTGTTAAACTTGACTTATATATCTAGTCGAGTTCAAAGAATCAAGATCAACGTTTTTTTTCTTCAAAAATGCATCATGTGCCTTGCTGCCACTACAGCTTCTGCGGCCAGGAACATGTAATTCGAGGCACTAACCAGCTTCTTTAAATCTTTCATCCTCTTTTCAACATTGGAGCACTCGTTGGCATCGTCATCATCGTCGTCGTCAACCTACTTGACCGTCCGCAGGAATTTCCTGCTGACGTGAGTCGCGGCGACCACCTGCACACGACCAAGAACGATCATGGCTAAGAGATCCGTGTGGTCGAGTATGTCGACGTTGAGGTAGCTTCGCAATTGCGAGGAGCAGAAAGTGAAGTTCCGTTGCCCACGGGAAAGCAGACCTCGACCTTATCTCCGAAATAGCTGCGCTTTTCACTTTCGTTAGGATGATTTGCCTTCAATACGCTTATTCTCGCACTCACGTCCTCCTAAGAAACCTCTCCACACAATGTCAGCCAAAGCGATCCGCTAGTTCGATGGCAAGCGCATCTTACATACGAACCTGCCCGCCTTCAAGCTGGAGAAACGCTTCGCCCAGATCGCCATGTCCAAGACGTTTGCTGGTCAAAGTTGCGAGGACTTCTTTGCCATTCATAAGATTTTGTTAGGAAGGAAGTCTACCTCAAAGTTAATAAAAATTCAGCTTTTAGCCAGGAAACCTTGCTAGCAAAATGGCCAGCCGCTGTAAACAAAGCGCCACAGTCGACAAAAAATGTCGACATTTTCGTCGTTGTATCATACAACAGACGCGAACGCGGCTCATATGGTGATGAAAGACGCATTGGACTGTTCTACTTAAGATTTGAATGACGCTTGGTAGTGAAGTGTTAAATGGAAATCTAAATGATTTTAAGCACGCTGCTGATGCTGCAGGCGTCGTTTATGCATTAAGATTATGAAGGTTGCTTTGTTGCCGTACCACGAATGCTGTTTGTACGCATGTCAGTAGCCAGGAATGCTGATGAACACTCACACTGAAAACGATAGCCTAACGACTAAAAGCAGAAGATCAACAAGCTGAAATGCGCCCATGTAGCTCTAATGTATGTAGATCACTATCTTCGTCACCACATAGGGTAAGTACAGTTCGTACAGTAACTACTGTTTTCACTGTGGGAAGCATTGGTAAACTAACTAAATGAACCACTTATCACACTTTAGATATCCTACAACGCCAGCTTACACGAGGATTCGCCAAAGGCTGTGCTATTCAAGTTCGATAATTCAACCGCGTGGAATGTTGCGATGTTGCAGCGTATAGTTCGCTCCGATCCTTCGACACTCACTTTGTGATTTGCTCAACAGCACTCAAGTGTACAGCTCAGCTGCAACCGTCCGAGCCTACCATGCGTCTGACCGACTTCCTGCTTTTTGGCTGCGGCCGCTCTCCGTACAAGCTCCGAGGCTGCCTCGGCGCCCAGAGACCCAACGCAAACCCAACTCTCAGCTATGATCTCGTGATGCGGTACAGACGCTGCACGAAGACAAGAGGTACTTACGGCCGGCCAGAACACAGAAGTACGGTGATGGAAATGGTGACGACGACGACGACGACGACGGCAACCAGGATGCGAAAGAAGTCATCGACGGAGACAGAGATGGCGCGGACAAGCGGGCGGCAAGATGTTACATTTCCAGATCCCAGCTCGCGGCTATAATCACGCTAACCAGCTCTACAGTTCAACAGCAACAGGATCTATAGTATTGTTGGAGCTACCGGTGTTGTCGGTGCTGATAATGCCGCAATGGAGTCTGCGGTACATAGAGTTTAATGAGTTCATGAAGTTTGACGATACTATCCAAACAAAAGTATCGTTAGTGACGGTGAGATTTCGTTCTCCACCTAATATGCTTTTAGATCGTGGAGAACAAGAGTTGTTCCCCGCAGCAGTTCGTCATCGCGGATAGGATCTTCCCCGTTCTAGGGTGGTTTCCTTGGTGATTATCAAGTCGCAGGCTGAAGTCATTATTATCTGTTGTTTATACGAGCACGGTTTGCAACCCTGGGTCCTCAAACATGGTCGCCGTTGCCTGAGAGAGAATTTTATGACATTGGCTGCTAACAAAGTGGAATTGCAACTTGCACAAAACCAAAACAAACTGCAAAGCCACAGTGTATTGCAGAGCATGCAGAGCTCATGCTACAATCATGCAAATGAAGCCCGCAAACCACAGTGTATTCTGATGCAAATTATAAAAACACGATCACTTCGTAGCAGGGAACTTCGCTAGGAGTTCGATCGCAAGGTACTGCTTGTACGACTTCCATTCATCGCTCGTCTTCGAAAACCCCTCACTATCAGATCTTCCTTAACAGCCTTAGCTGTCATTTCATTAGTTTTCCAACCGATAACCCTCTCCATACCGCCAGGGATCTTGGCTAGCGCAGCCTCGACATTCTTTTCGGGTTTGCTTAATAGGTTCGGCGCCCTTGCTGCGGCTGCCGCCACAACTTCCGCTTCTGGGGCCAGGAGCTTAAAGCTCGAGGGTCTGATCATCCTCTCTTCATCATTTGAGTCATCATCAACGTCGCCGTCATCAACTTCCTCTCTCTTGGTCGTCCTCAGGACTCGTTTGCCATCGTGGACCGCATCAATCGATTGCAGCGCGTTGGGAGAGATCTTCGTGGAGAGTGTTGCTTGCGTCGAGCCCGTGGTAGCCGAGACACCCTCGTAGCACGCAAGGAGAACGGACGTAGTCAAGAGCAGAAAGTTGGTCACACGCATGATCGGTCTTGGGAAGTCACTGTTTGGTTGAGCTTGTGGACAGCAAATTGCAGAGTGAGTGGTCTACAGTTGGGAGAAAGGTTGTGTTTACGAAGAGGGGCTGGACGTTCAAACCGGTTACTAATACATGCGTTATACAGCATTTCACTATGGAGTACAGTACAGTATGTACAGTACGGTATGCACATGTCCAGCACATCGGTCACATCCCAAAGATTGAAAACAGCGTATAGAACCAGGCGAATTCATGCACATGTTTTACATGTGACTTGATCTCATTAGCGAGCAGAACTGGTTGTGATCGCTGCACAGTCCAAAAATATCAAGCTTGCAGAGGACGATCCAGCATACGAAACCCAAGGTGAGCGATACAGCAAATGATTAGAAGAAGACAGACGGAAACACGATACGATTGTGCAATGTGTCGAATCGACACCAGTGAGTGGCGTAAGCGAAAAGTTCGAGTAGAACGCACAATACGAGTGTGTTGGTAGGTTCACTACAGTAGACTCCAGGAGGGAATACCCTGAATCTATTAGTGCAATAGGTCTGATAAATACGCTGAATGATCGAGGATGTTGAATAACAGAGATCAGGTCATCATATTCTAGCCGGGAAAGTGGTGATGTCCGAGGCGAAGAAGACTTCTCTGGTCTTAATTCCTGGACTTTCCTTCCTGATGAGATGAATAGTCTGCACTACGTTCATCCGTGTGTAGCGCCATAGCAATGCGCTGATCTAAACCGCCACAAAAGCATGATTTGCTGGTTCATTGTTCAGTGCTACCTATAAATATAGCTTCTACTACGACATCTGGTGTCTCGGCTTTCAAAGCCGAAGGCCAACTATACAAAAGGAATATGAGTGAACTAGAGGTCAGTGTTCACAAGTAGAGTACATGTGCAAACAGACGCCTTGATTCTTCGCGCGTTGTTGCACGCCGAGAGAGATGGTAAAACACAAAACGGGTCTTATTTTGGTCTGGTCAAGGTTTTGGTCAGTTTTTTTATCTTTAGATTTGTGAGCGTAGCCATAGCAAACCCGAGCGAGGTGCTCGCGAAGCAGGGCCGCTCAATATTTGCGGAGGCGGGCCCAGCAACGAGTTTACCTGCGAACAAACACATTGCCGACGCCCCCGAGGTTGTTTTTCTTTTGCGGGGATCTGTGGGTGCAACCCCAGATTTGGCACATGTACTCCATTGACGTTTTTTACTTGAGAATGCGAACGAAGCTTGGTAGTGAAGTGAGTAGTTGAATGGAAATCCGAAAGTGAATTAAAATGAGTTAAGTCAATCTGCTAAACTTCCTGTCTTCCATCTCTTTACGTGCAATGGTGCCCGATAGTAACAAGTAGTCAGTATGAGACGGACACGCTTTTATGAGACGGACACGGTCGGTAATATATCCGTATTTTATGGGACGGGCACACTTGAATGAGACGGACACGGTCTGCCCGTTTCAATCCCACGACCAATCATATTCCAGGATTCACCAATGATCAACCAATCACATAACGCGCACGTGCCTCTTCGCCAATCAAGCGTATCCGCCACGCGCCAAGCACGCACTGACGGCAAGTATCCAGGCACGAGACTACGAAATGTATCCCCAACACCCCCACTCAATTCGAAGTCTCTGCAGCAATGTTCATCACGTTACAGCGCTCCAAAAGATAGCGGAGAGTCTTCGACGATAGCCCCTTGGCCAGGAAGTCAGCGAGTTGTTGCTTCGACTCGATGTACTTGAGTTCGACTTCACCACTCGCCAACTTCTCGCGTATGAAGTGGTAGCGGATGTCGATATGCTTGGTGCGCGCTTGATAACCGACGTTCTTCGCCAATGCCATTGCACCTTGATTGCAGCGGGGCTGCGTAGCAAGTGCTTGTCACAGAGGAAGAGGGGGCGACTCTTTGAGTCTTAGACGTCCGTCTATCAGTCGGAGTTCCGACGACTGTACGTTCTTATACAAGAACCAAGTATAGCGATACTTAACAGTCCAAAACTGACTCTTTGGACTCGGCTTAGTTTAATTAAGAGTAAATAACAACTTCTTAATTAACTAGCAAAATGTGAACTGAATTGAATGTTTTTATCTGTCTAAATCTCTTTTCCTAAATGTATAGAACTAACTATTGCATAATTAGTTCTAGTCATGCACAAATGAATGGCGTTGCGCCCATGTACTGACATCAGTACTGACTTAGGGTAATCCGAGGGTACCAAGTACCAGTATCTCTTTGAGGAGGGATACGGATATCTTATCCGGACGATGTGTCCCCAAGGTGACCAGGTGTGGTCCACCTTACTGGTCACCTTCATGTAACCCCGTTACATCCTCCCCATCAAACTGTCGACACCTCGTGTCTTGGCAAGTCTTGCCACATCACCGCGTTCTCCGCGGTTGCTCTGAGAGCATCTTCGAATTTGCAAAGTGCCCAGCACTGCATGCCCCCTGCCTCCGAGGCTTCTCCTGCCTCTAAGCAGCACGACAGCTCTCCGAGCTCTGACCCACAAGTCTCTGGGTCTTACGACCAACGGCAACAGCCTCAGCGTCTTCACGCTCCGCCTTTAAGGCATTGTCCCTTAGCTACATCAGCTAACGGGACTAACTCAAACGCACTTGGTGCGGAGACAGCGGTCCAGGACCGGACCAAAGGGAAGGCGTCCGAGCCTGGGGCTCCAGCCACACTCTCTGTGGCAGAGTATTTTCGTGCTCACGACCACATATACGGTCGCGCACGCGCGAGCAGCATCGCTGCGAGTATGAGCTCACCACCCAAGGATGGGAGCGAGATGGAGGTCGATTATGAGACCGACACTAGCGCACAGCGCGAGGAGGGAGAGATGAGCGATCCCGACGCTCTGGGTTCCCACGAACCGTTCAGCCCACCATACTCGGTGGCGTCAACGACAAGTCCCGCAACGGTCACGACGACCACGGTGACTTCGGAGCGCAGTCCACTGCGGACTCCCAATCCGTTCCCGGAACGAACGCTTGCGGATTATGGGGGCAGGGCCCTGCGCGATGCGCCTCCGCTGTCATTCAGCGATGAAGACGCCCCCATGGGTTCGCGTGTCGTTACGAACGATCTGGATGACGCGCAAGAGCGACAATTGGCTTCACAAGCCTCTCATGCGTTGTCGCGACCTCAGGCAGCGCCTGTGCGGTTCCCAAACCGTAGAGATTATGGCTTCGGGTCTCAGGACCCCGCTGGTCTCGCGCGCACCCATGCTAAGGCCTCGAACTTGAGTTCGTACCTTGCTGGTCCGCAGGCAACCACTGCCGACCAGATCGCACAGCGAGACGCGCTCCGTGAGCGCTTCCTGACAATGCAGGATATTCCGGCCGTCGAGTATCGACAGCGGATCGACGATCAACTCGCTCGGCGGCCGGTTCCCAACATGCGGACTTGTCCGCGGGTGTTACCCTGGGGAGTCATCGGATGATGACGAAGTGCATTTCATGCGCTGGGTGGAGAAAGCTCGGAAGCTTCCTTCACTCGAAGCTCTTATGGCGAGCTATGCCGAAGTAGACGCTCGTGTTGAGCGTGCTCTACGCTTTGCTTTTGCAAAGCTTAAGGCCAAGCGCAAGCTTTCGTACGGGTATCGTACGATGTACGCCAGCGCGACACCTGTCGCTCCTGCGACGACGTCGACGGAATCCGTCTCTACGTCAGCGGGTCAGAGCCGGAGCTCAGCTGCTAACCCAGCAGCTCCACCACCTAATGTGAAGCGCGGTTCGACCGCGGCGGCGGCCACGGGCCCTCGCCCTGATGGGCGCGATCAAAAGCGTCCACGACGTCAGGGCAATCTTGTCGGAGGGGCACCTCGAACTCCCACGAGTTCTGCGAGTGTGGATAACCCTCCACTTTACAAGATACTGGGTTTGACCCCGGCGACGACGTCGCGCTAAAAGACGATCCACATGAAAGTGGAGATCGCCCTGCTCGTCGAGCAACGCCGGCGGCGGCCGACTCGCACGCGAGTCCTGAGTTCGTAACTCGGTCTGAGTTTTCGAGTCTGACTCGACGGCTGAATCGCCATAGCGAGCGTTTTCGCGAGATACTCGAGACGCTCGATCGTTATGATAACGATATCCGCGAGCTCCATGAGCGTGTGGATTGGGTCGAGACCCCCGTGGACGTCCCGCGACGTCTTCGCGCTCTGGAGTTTGGGCTCGCTGAGCTTCGTGGCAGTGTTGGGGTCCTGACGGGCCTCCAACGGCCGGCAGCTCCTGCCCCTCAGCCTCTGGCTGTTCCTTCGGCAGCACCTGCCGCTCAGCCTCTGGCTGCTCCGCCCTTGGCTTCTGCCTCTGCGCCAATCGAGGCGAACGTCTCCTCGATGTTGGCGGAGCCAGCTCACTCGAGCTCACCCGCGCCGGGTCCTGGTAAGGCTTAAGTAAGCCCACGTAGAAGGTAGGATGCGTGCGCATCGCCTTCGGAAGGTTTAGCGTGTACGCCAGGCCCTTCTTAGCCACGACCTTGAAAGGTCCCACGAAGCGTGGCCTCAATTTCGTTTTAAAAACAGCAGACACTGCATGTGTAGGTAGGTTCTTAGCGTTTAATAAAACTAGGTCGCCGACCTTGAACACATCTAAATTGCCTCTGCCTTTTGCATCAGCTTGTTCTTTTTGAACGTCTTGGCTCTCAGCCATCGCGTCACGCACGTGTCGTAAGACACTTAGACGCTGCGACACAAAGTCGCTGATGTGCTTACGCACAGAAGCAGGGCTGACATCAGCAAGCCTGTCGGCTATCCCTCCCCCGTCAAGCCCTGAGCCACGTCGTGGCGGTGTCAATGGGACACGTGGGTTCGCTAACCCGTTCACGTAAAACGGCGTAAAGCCCGTTGACGCGTGAACCGCATTGTTCAATGCAAACTCAACAAGCGGGAGCATCGCGCTCCAACGCTTAGGAGTTTCAGCGCACACGCTGCGGAGGACATCCTCCACGACGCGGTTAACGCGCTCGGTTTGACCATCGGTCTGCGGATGATCCGCTGTGGACATATCCAGTCGAGTGCCCAGCACTTTAAAGACTGATGTCCAGAACTTCCCAGTGAAGCGCGGATCTCGATCCGAGACAATCGTCTCAGGCAGCCCATGCTGCCGAAAGACACGGTCTAGGAACAGCGAGGCTGTTCCTTCTCCATCAATGGAGTCCGGCACAGCCGCTAAGTGAGCCATCTTGCTCAATCGGTCTACAAAGACCACAATGCCCGTGTTGCCTGCCGAATCTTTCGGCAGACCAAACACAAAGTCCATACTCATGGACTGCCAACACCCACTGGGTACGGGCAAACTCGCCAAAGGCGCAGCCGCATGCGGCGAGGGTTTGACCCTCTGACACGTCTCGCACGTGCGTACGTAAGTACTGACCCACTTATAGAGCTTGGGCCACCAGTACATCGCGCTCACAGCGCTATAGGTCTTTTCACGACCAAGGTGTCCGCTCACCGGAGCGTCATGTGCCTCAAAGAGGATCTTGTATTTCAAGTCCTCATCGTGAGGTACCACGACACGTGGTGGGTCCTCGGGACCGGTGCTGTAGTACAGCAGGCCATCACTAAGGCTGTAGCGATGAAGCCTCGCGCGTGTGCGCGC
Organism: Phytophthora boehmeriae; assembly: GCA_011947355.1. Classification (NCBI taxonomy): domain Eukaryota; phylum Oomycota; class Peronosporomycetes; order Peronosporales; family Peronosporaceae; genus Phytophthora; species Phytophthora boehmeriae. The sequence continues at coordinate 41,412 of JAAVTJ010000091.1, forward strand.
CGACAACGTCGGTTTAGAGTCCGCGGACTCTTCGCTCTTCAGAGCTTGCAGTAGCGCTACGCAAGAGGCGTCCTGCGCATACGCACTGCGTATTAGGTTCGTCACTGACGACGTCACCATCGTGACATGAGACAGCTCGTAGTCCGGCCTGCGCGAAAGCGCATCCGCCAGCACGTTCTGCTTGCCCGGCTTATACTTCACTTCGAAGTTATACTCCGCAAAGAAGGAGAGCCATCGGGCCATTCTCTGAGAGAGATGGGGCGACTGGGTCGCTGTGCGTAGTGACGCATGATCTGTGTAGATCACAAAAGGCTTAGAGCCTAGCAGGTGAACCCTGAACTTGACTAGAGCGTACTTCATCGCAAGTAGCTCTTTGTCATGAACTGGATAGTTCTTCTCAGCAGCTTTCAGCTGCCGAGACTCAAACGCGATGACGCGTTCACGCCCTTCGGCGTCTGCTTGTAACAAAGCGCAACCGATTGCGAAATCGGACGCGTCACACACGACGCTAAACGGACGATCAGGGTCCGGTAACGCCAAGATGGGCGCATGAAGGAGACTCTCCTTGATTGCATCAAATGCAACTTGATGCTCGGTGTTCCAACACCAGTCCGTATCCTTCTTAAGGAGGTTGGACAATGGCCGAGCCATCTCAGCGTAATTCTCGCTGTACTTGTGCAAGTAATTGGCGAGGCCAAGCCACTTGCGCAAGTCCTTTTGGTTCAAAGGAACCGGCCAATCTACGATTGCCTTGACCTTGGCGGGATCCGCCCTAAGGCCCTGCTTCCCAATGAAGCACCCGAGGAAAGGAATTTCCTCCGCGCCAAAGACGCACTTGTCTGCGTTGGCGTACAACTTGTTGGTGCGCATGCACTCGAGCACAGCTCGCAGATGCTCTACATGCATCTCAACATCCGTCTTCCGTGCTCCGCACGACTATGGACGAAGATGTCATCGAAATACGTCTGTGCGTACGCCCGATGGGGCCTAAACAATTGCGTCACAAGACGATTGAACGTTGCTGGAGCGTTCGACAGCCCTTGGGGCATTACCAGCCACTCCCAGAGCATACCGCTCGGGGTGCTCACCGCTGTCAGCGGTACGTCACACGCTCGCATGAGCAATTGGTAGTAACCATCGACAAGGTCGAGGGCGCTGTACAGCGTACTGCCCACCATATTGTTCTGAAGAACATCCTTTCGGGGAATCGGTGTCTGCACCGGAATGGTGGCTGCATTCAGCTTATTGTAAGCATGCACAATGCGCCACTTGCCATTTGGCTTTCTGACACAGAATGTCGGGGTCGAGTGCGGAGACTTGCTCTCACGCACCATTCCGGCCTCGTGCTTGGCACGGAAGAAAGCGTCTATGACGTCACACTGCTCCTTAGGCAGTGGCCACTGCCGCGTCACGCAGTATTTGGTTCCTGGAACCAAATCAATCTCGTGGCGCACACCTCGATCGGGAGGTAGACCCATTGGCGGGTCTTTCGAGACAACGTCTCCATATTCCTTTAGTAAAGGATAAAAGGGATCCTTGGGATCCTTAAGGATCGATGATCCACTCCGCGCATTGAGCGCCTTCTTGGTATCCTCCAAGACAGCTTCGTCCACTAAGGACGAGGAGTTCAACTCCTCTTCAGGTCGTATCATGACCACCTCAGCGAGGTCGTCGGCTTTCAAAGCCTCGCCAAACTCGGCGACCGACATCTCGTCGAGCTCGATGAGCTCACTGAGATCGGGTAGTCCGTCGAGGCGGATGCCTCCAGTGACATCACCTGTCACTCCGTCAACGAGCGTGTAAAATTGCTCGCTGCGGCCGCGTGGAGCCTTACCGCTCAGCACGCTAGACGCGTCATCCGACGACGTCGCTACAAGCGCCTTGCGCTTCTCCCATGACGCCTTGCGTCTAGTCCGTCTCTTTGCAGAGACACTCCACTTCGTGGACAACACATCGACTTTACCGTCGACGAGTTCGGGTGTGTTCACCCCTAACGTATCATCCTGATACCTTGGCGTCTCGCCAGTCATGTTCACTCGAACACGCAGCGGAGTGTCACTCAGTCTGCGACCTCCACTCAGTGGATAACGCGCCACTCCGCGTGCATCATTGCGATGCCCCGACATCTCGTCGATCACGTTCGACTGAACGTGCAGCGATGGCTGACATGGTCCACGACCATCGCTCAGCGGATTACGCGCCACTCCGCGTGCATCATGGTGATGCTTGGACGTCTCGTCCATCGTGTTCGACTGAACACGCAGTGGTGTGTCACCAGGTCCATGACCGCCACTCAGTGGATAACGCGCCACTCCGCGTGCATCTTGTGGATGCCTCGACATCTCGTCGATCGTGTTCGGCTGAACACGCAGCGATGCACTGTTCGGTCCGTGACCATCGCTCAGTGGATTACGTGCCACTCCACGTGTCGACACTCCGTCGACCGGCGCCTCGCGCCCTTCGGGACAAATGTCCCCAGTGTCAGAGCTATCCACCAGCTCCGACACTCCAATGTCAAGCACATTGACCGACTCGGTCCAGTGCTCGCGCCAATAGCGCTTCTGCTTTTGAGCGGAGGTGGGTTCATGACTCGCCAAAGCTCCGCTCGGAGCAGGGTGCGTGGCACCGAGGGTCTTAGACCGCCAATCTATCCATGGCTCATGGCGTTCAAGCCATGCCATGCCTAGAATGAGGTCATACCTCGAATCAAGGTCTAGGACCAAGCAGCGTTCAACGCTATTGAAGTCCAAGAACTTCACTCGCAGGTCCACAGGGACCTTGGGCACGGTAACCCGTGCCCCCGTCGCTAGACGTACCGTGACTGTGTCACTCGTTCGCGCTTCCAGCGCCTCGGCATACTGCCGACTTCCTTCCATCGTGGAGCGCCTGGCATAGTTACCAGACGCTCCTGAGTCTATCAAGACTATCCAGGGCTTATCAAAGCCCTTCACGTCCACATGGACGACCAACAAGCCCGGCTTGCATACACGTTCCGTGTTAGAGTACGGCTCTCTTCGGGGCTAAGCCCTGTCGCTCCTCACCTTCCAAGGTACGACAGAACTTAGTTCTTCCCCAGCAGGGCGCCCCGCACCTACTGGGAGTCGTCGTTTCCGCCGACGACCCAGAGTTCTGGTTCGCCGGACGGGCTTGGCTCGACGGAGCCTGGCGCTGTTTGCGCAGCGGACAACCGTTCCGCAAGTGACGGGTGCTCCCGCACGTGAAACATCTTCGGATGTTCATGCGCTGCTCTGCAGCTCGAAGCTCTGCTTCTTCATCTTCAGCGTAGCTGAGATCCATAGGCTCAGGACCACCTTGTCCATGTGAGCCCGCACTCGCTCAAGTCTAGAGGACTTGAAGTTGTGCTCGGCGTTCAACGCCATGTCCACTGCCTCTTCAAAGAGCTTGGACGGGAGCGGAATACCTCCGTGCGGGCGACGCCCGTGCGAAGACCCTCCATAAACACCGTCACGGTGACTGCCTCAGGCAAGGGGTCGGCAAACATGCCGGCTATGAGCGTGCGTAGCTCTTGGACATAGTCCACCAAATCCTTCTTGCCTTGGCGACAAGCAAGGAAGCGTGATCGCACGCGGTACGCCTCATTAGGCGGCGAGAACACTCGCGACAGCTGACGCTTCAGCTCTTCCCACGATGGGAACGCTTCGTCTATTGACGAACGGCACGTGAGTGCCCACTCCTTCGCTCGCCCGCCGAGCTTGGAGACTGCCAGCGCGACGCGCTGCTGCTCCGTTTGGAGCATGGCCGAATTCATGGCCATTTCGACCTCTCGGGTCCACAACAGGAGGCTCTCTCCTTCAGATCCATTAATGATCTTCACACTCAACATGAGTGGTTTCGGCTTCGAAAGCCTACTTTCTTGGCTTGGCGACGCCTGGGGCGTCTTAGCCTTCACTCTTTGTTGAATGTGCTCAAGGAGAGCATTCTCGTAACTTGAGAAGGCCTCGAGACGCGCGTTGATTGCGTCAGGCCCTTGGGACGCTAAATGCGTCATGCCCTCAGGGCCTAGCAAAGACATTAGCTTGTTAAGCGTGTCTTGCTGACTTGGAGTCAGATGGGCGAAAGCACTCTGCTCCATCCTCACAGAGGACAGTCAATGACTCAGGTGTCGGATTGACTACGAGTGCTACCAGATGCAGCGGGGCTGCGTAGCAAGTGCTTGGCACAGAGGAAGAGGGGGCGACTCTTTGAGTCTTAGACGTCCGTCTATCAGTCGGAGTTCCGACGACTGTACGTTCTTATACAAGAACCAAGTATAGCGATACTTAACAGTCCAAAACTGACTCTTTGGACTCGGCTTAGTTTAATTAAGAGTAAATAACGACTTCTTAATTAACTAGCAAAATGTGAACTGAATTGAATGTTTTTATCTGTCTAAATCTCTTTTCCTAAATGTATAGAACTAACTATTGCATACTTAGTTCTAGTCATGCACAAATGAATGGCGTTGCGCCCATGTACTGACATCAGTACTGACTTAGGGTAATCCGAGGGTACCAAGTACCAGTATCTCTTTGAGGAGGGATACGGATATCTTATCCGGACGATGTGTCCCCAAGGTGACCAGGTGTGGTCCACCTTACTGGTCACCTTCATGTAACCCCGTTACATTCAAGGTTGCCGATGCGGACCCGTGCGTCTACATTAGAGATCAAGGTGTTGACAAGTGCGTTGTGTCTCTACGTTGACGACATGCTGATTGCATCCTAAGATTCAGGTACCATTGCTGATGTCAAGGATGACATCGCGAGCAAGTTCAAGTTCAAGGGTTTGAGTGAAGTTCGTTTCATCTTGGGTATCGAGGTCAACTACGACATGGACAACAAGCTACTGAGCATCGGTCAGCGGGCTTACACGGAGTCGGTCATCAAGCGTTTTGGCCAAGAGAACGCATACCCAAGCCTGGTACCACTGGACACGAGGGTCAGCTGACTAAAGAGGACGAAGCCGTCACTGGTGACGACAAGGCCAAGATGAAGTCGAAGCCTTATCGCTCGCTCATTGGAAGCTTGATGTACCTCGCATGCGGAACAAGACCTGACATCTCGGTGGCTGCTGCAAAGTTGAGCCGGTTCCTCGAAAACCCCGGCCAAAAGCACTGGGATGCTGGAATCAAGGTCGTTAGGTACCTGTTGAAGACCAAGGACGTTGGGATCATCTACGACGGCAATATGGGAGCTCATTGCACGGCTTACTCCGATGCTGATTGGGCTGGCAACCGTGACGACAGACGCTCGGTCAGTGGCATGCTGCTCATGATGTGTGGTGCTCCAGTGATTTGGCGACCTACGTTTCAGAAGACGGTCGCGTTGAGTTCGACGGAGGCCGAGTACATGGCTCTGAGTGACTACGTCAAGGAGTGCGTGTGGGTGCGACTTCTCCTCAAGGATATTGGTGATGATCAAGTCGACACTACAGTGATTTACGAAGACAATCAATATAACGGGGTTACATGAAGGTGACCAGTAAGGTGGACCACACCTGGTCACCTTGGGGACACATCGTCCGGATAAGATATCCGTATCCCTCCTCAAAGAGATACTGGTACTTGGTACCCTCGGATTACCCTAAGTCAGTACTGATGTCAGTACATGGGCGCAACGCCATTCATTTGTGCATGACTAGAACTAAGTATGCAATAGTTAGTTCTATACATTTAGGAAAAGAGATTTAGACAGATAAAAACATTCAATTCAGTTCACATTTTGCTAGTTAATTAAGAAGTCGTTATTTACTCTTAATTAAACTAAGCCGAGTCCAAAGAGTCAGTTTTGGACTGTTAAGTATCGCTATACTTGGTTCTTGTATAAGAACGTACAGTCGTCGGAACTCCGACTGATAGACGGACGTCTAAGACTCAAAGAGTCGCCCCTCTTCCTCTGTGCCAAGCACTTGCTACGCAGCCCCGCTGCATCTGGTAGCACTCGTAGTCAATCCGACACCTGAGTCATTGACTGTCCCTCTGTGAGGATGGAGCAGAGTGCTTTCGCCCATCTT
>JAAVTJ010000092.1:0-21940 GCA_011947355.1 Phytophthora boehmeriae
TCGAACGAGGTGCCGAGGATTTAGTTATCGTTGGTGATTCGAGGCTCGCGATCCAGCAATCACTAAGGGTGATCGCATGCCGGAAGGAGTCTCTGTTGGTTTTATTAAATTGCCACAAAGAACTTACGGCAAAGCTTCGATCAGTGAAGTACCTGCATGTTGTACGAGAGAGTACAATAGCTGATTCACTAGCGACCGAGGCTTTAGAATCAAAGGTAAGCCGAGTGGTCCTCACGGAATCACGGAAAAACGAGCTCTCGGCCATTAACCGTATTCAAGAAGTCATCTATGAGCCATCGGTGGAGAGCGCAGAGGTTAAAACGGAAGCCTCCAATAGTTTTGTGCAGTGTTCATACGCCCGAGAAGGCTGTGGGCACAAGACGTATGGAAATTTCGCGCAAAATGAAGTCCTAATGGAATGTGGAAATATGACTGTGATGACTCGACGACAAGCAAAAGCTCAGAAACACGTCAGATTTGCTGATGAGACCTCGGTCGACACCTCCAAAGATGCAGAACAAGCTAAAGAAGTTAATGGGGTGACGAACGAGGACTCAACAAACGAAGCAGATACACCAAGATCTACTCCAAGTGCTTTACCTGCTGTTCCAAACGCCGAAGATGTTGACCCATTTGTGATTCAACAAGAACGCCGTAAACGCATAGCTAAAGCTCAAGATGAAGAGCTTAGATGGTCAAACATCAAGGCAGTACTTAAAGGACACGCAGAGCGGCTTAGCTACAAGGACGCTCGAGACGCATGGAAATTTGCAGAAAAGTTCGTTCTAAGTGAAGACGATGTACTCCATTACCTCGGTTTGAATCGTCGGTACGATAAAGGATGGCAAGAAGAGACAAAGCTGCGTCTTGTGGTGCCAACAACGATGATTCAAGAGGTGTTACAGAACTGCCACGACTCGTTGGAAGGTGGTCATCAAGGAGTGGTTCGAACTTACCACCGAGTTAAGTCCGATTACTATTGGATTGGGTTATACGCCGATGTGGAGAAGCATGTCAAGTCTTGCCCGGATTGTAGCTCGAGCAAGAGTCGTCCTCAATTGCGAGGATACTCTCCTGGCAACATCCTTGCCGAATATCCTTTTCAGATTGTGTCAATGGATTTCGTGATACCTCTACCGAGGTCTCGCAGGGGCAACACAGCGTTGTTGCTGTTCCAGTGCTCATTCACTGGATTTGTCATTGCTAAAGCCATGTCCGACACAACCGCACTCACTGTTGCCAAAGCTTTCGAGGAGAGCGTCTACCGACGTTTCGGAGCGCCATCTCTGATTAGGCATGACAGGGATCCGCGGTTCATGAGTGAAGTATTTCAAGCATTCACTGAGATGATGCAATCGAGGTCCCGAGCAACATTGAGTTATCGCCCGCAAGCTAACGGCCAACAGGAGCGCTCGGTGAAGTCAGTGATGACTTCCGTTCGCGTGTATGCTGAGGATCCACTACAACAAGATTGGGATGAAATTGCTGAACGGCTTGTGTTCGCGATTAACAATTCTCAAGATACGACTCGAAAAGAAACCCCATTTTACCTCGTTCATGGTTGGGATGCTCGCTCTACGCTGCGTGCAATGTCGTCCTCACTCAAACGAGGGCTCGGTACACAGTCTGACGCCCTTATGTGGCGTCGGAAGCTAACAGACAGCAAGAAATTGCACTGAAATGGCTGAAGAGTACCAAGCATCGGAGAAAGCAAGACGAGCGAAAGAGCACAATGAAGCGTTAAGTCGACTGGAACAGGGGGCAGTACCAACGAGAAATGAGAATGAGCCCTCGGCTGTTGGTCCAGTAGACTCAGCCAGTCCCAACGATGGTGTAGAACAACGACCGAGGTCTCTCTTTGAAGTAGGGAGCAGAGTTTGGCTCTTCATGGAGAGGGTAAAACCTGGATTGACAAAGAAATTGGCGCATCAATGGCATGGGCCTTTCGTATCAAACGAAAGGTCGAGGAATTCGCCTATGAGCTCGAGTTGCCGGATCGGAGTGGATATCGGTTCTATCCGGTGGTGCATGTGTCCAGGCTTAAGGCTGTGAGTGAGTTCCCAAGTCGACCGAGGACTCGGTTGACACGTGATGTCACCGAGGACTCAAGGTTTGACTTTGACGAAGAGTTGCTGCCTGAGGACAGCTGGGAACCAGACCGCGTAACTGGAGAATATGAAGTCGAAGCCATCTTGGATGATCGGACGCCGCTGTCAACAAGTACGGAGCGGGCCGTCCGAGAATTCAAAGTCAAATGGGTAGGCTACGACGAACCTACTTGGGAACCATCATCGAATTTGTCCTGCGGCGGTTTACTATATGACTATCTGCGCTCTAAGAAAAGCGACCGACGTTTGCAGATGGTTCAAGTTGCCGACGAGGACTAGTAGCGAAGCTACTGATGATCTGTCCATAGGGCGGTGCAGCCTATGGTAACAGACGAAAGATGTTACTGCACCAAACATTGCATATTGGAGGATTTACGTGAAAAGTGGTTTGCTGTGGAAAAAGGAGAAACTAATGGAGAATTTCGTGGATCAGGAATGTTGCCGGGTTATTTGAATCCTCGCTCGTGATGGTAGTAGGCTCGAGGTGGAACCAAAAGCCTATAAAGAGCAGCCGAGGCCTCACTCGCCTTCCACGTTCCCAGCAGCATCAGCTAATAGATCGAGCTGACTTGAATTGGGCGCGGAATCGTCATTAGAGTCATCGGTCTGCGCTGAAGCCGGAGCGGGAGAAGTCGAGCCTCCTGAGACATCGGCAGAACCACCAGGACGGAGATAATGCTGCTCCCAGCCTGTGGCCACCATGTTAGGTGCCAAAGTCGGATCCACTTGGATACGTGGAAGTATTGAAGCCATGGTGAATCCAAACGGGACAAACATGGGAACTCCTGGGTTGCAGGGTAAAAGGTGGTGTTGTAAGGGTGCTCCTCCGGAGATTGAACCCACCCGTTCCGCCAAGGTTCTTCCATATCCACCCGAAGCGAGGCCAGAACCCAGTCCTCGTTCGGCGGAATGAACGACAGTGGCTCCACCGAATATAGGAGGAATGATGGTTCGAATATGAACTCGGGAGTGAACGGGCTTTCAGGATTGACCGAGCTCTCGTGGCACCATTCCCAATATTGACCAACCATGAACTGTCGGAGGCGATCAGCTCGCTTCGTGCGGTTAGACTCGTAGGTGGCCCACGCAGCTTGCTTGGCAACGAGAGCTGCGCGGTCGTGGCCAGGTACCTTGGACTCTTGATCAAAAGCCCGCTTCACACATTGGGGCATAATCCAATGAGCGCGCTCCCATAGAGCGAAGCCGATCTCCGGCCGATCGCCTGCACCACGAAACGAAGCCCACAATCCAAAGAGGCGTGACTCACGAGGAGCTCGCAGCGAAATCCGTACCGAGAAGTCAAACGAGGCAGTGTTGAACAAACACGCATTGTCAGGCATTCGACTCCGAAGAAGCTGCCAAGGGTGCGTGACAGACTGGAAGTCACCAAACGCCTCGATTTGGATCACCGAAGACAGAGTGAGATGGTTGGCTGGTACTGGAGTAGGTAACCGGAGGTTTAAAATCCGCAGCCAACACTCACGAGCACCGAGAGCTTGAAATGTCATGTCTTCGAATTTAGCCGCCCAAGCTGGGGATTGGGCTGATGAACGAACCACGGGCCTAGCTCCACGAGTCGCTACATGGCTTTGCGGTATCGGCTCGGCTGAAGGAGGTGTAACCCCAGGGATGTGTGTAAAGGTAGCCACAATCGACCGACCTGGACCAGCAGCGCGGGGAAGGTTAACTAAGACTGGCCGAGGAGCTGAAGGAACTGCAATGAGCGCTTGAGCAGTCGGAACTTCCTCGTTTGAGCCCTCGGACGATACGACAGGAGAAGCTGGACGCGGAGGCGATGGTGGAGAATGCTCTGACGAAGCGTCAGGACCATTGCCAGCGATGGGAGGTACCCCTCCTTCGCCTGACGTACCACTAGTAGGCACTTGCGCCGTTGGCAGGGGTTGACGACTAGGAGGAGCAACTGGTGATCCTCCTGGCGCCTCCGAAGTCTCGGTCGATGGCGGCTGATGATCCCTGGGTAGGGAACTCACAACAGTACGATCCACCGAGGCTTCGGTTGAAGTTTCGATAGCTCCACTAGTAGGGACAACAGCTTCAGACGGAGCAACGGTACTAGGAACCACATCTTGGTCCAGAGTACTCTGAACGACAAGTGAGCCCTCGTTGGAGAGTGGAGGATGTTCAGTAGATGCCGAAGTGTCGGTGGGGGCTTCCACCGAAGGTTCAATCCGAGGTGTCGCCTCAGGAGTGACCGCAGTCGTGAGAGGAGGGGTCAAATCACTGTCACTGAGCTCGTAGTCTGAACCAAGCAGTTCACGAAGACCTTCGAGGCGTTCTCGGCGACGAATGGTTTGAGATGAGTCAGATGAGGAGTCGCTGTCACCATTATCGTGATCTCCCTGGCCATCGTTGACTTCAGCAACCTTGGGCGAGTTGTCATCAGGAGCATTAAGGTCAAAATGGGTTTCAGGTTCATCACCGGGTTTCATTTCCACGTTATGCCCATGCGAGTCATCAAGAGAGAGGTCGTCGAGAGCCAGATCCAAAGGCTGAGTAGAAGTGCCAGGGCCTTCCTTCGACCCCGGCGGTGAACTCAGGCGTGGAGGCGAGGACTCCGGAGCTGGACCGAATTGTGCGTCATACTCCTGTTCGGCGGTCGAAAAGAACGACGTGCGGAATTCAGCACGAAGTGCGGCCGCACGACGAGGAGTCTTTCTTAGACTCTCCGGTGGGCCAGCAGGTGCAGGAACCACTGGCAAAGGAGTCGTGGGAGTTGGCGTGGACTCTACAGCAGCAGGATCTGGAATTTCAGAGGTCGGGGTCACTGTCGGTATCAATGCAGGAGTGGTAGTCACTTCAGAAACCACTGGTGGAGAAGGTACCACAGCTGCAGAAGGTGTTGACGTAGGAGTGACTGTCGAACTTGATGGGGAAGAGACGGGAGTCCTCGGTAGACGGCGGTGTCGAGTCCTCGGGGATACCGGACGAGGAGAAGTTGACGAACGAGTCTTCTTGTGACGCTTGGATTTTGAACGCCTTGGGCATCCGTAGAGAACGGCGAGAAGACTGGGATGACTCGGATTCACCAGGAGAGTCGTCACCTAGACCCGCTTCGGCCATAGCGGCATCTGAGACGTCGGTCGGGGCTGAAGGAGACTTCTCTTCGTCAGACCCAGCCTCAGCACCTTCAGCCGATTCCTCAATGGCACGGTGCATGCGTTTCCGTCGAGACCCATGGGTCACTTGGTGAGCAGCTCGGGAGAGTGCCTGGGGTAAACCCAAGGGATCGTTGGAAGCTGCAGCTTGTTCTTGGATACGAGTTAACGCGGCTACAGTAGCCTGATCCAAGTCCAACTCGTTGAGATCGAGCTCCCCGGCTGTCATAGCTGAAATTGGAAACAACGATAAGTCAGTGAGGTGTCGGTGGATGATTAAGAACGACTCACGCACCATGTACGACTGTGACCAGGATATCCGGATCCATTCCAGCAAGGTTGACGTGAGCACGAAGAACGGAGTTGGCCTGACGATACGCCAAATTGCTGTCTTGCAGATGAGCGATAGTTGCGTCCTTGTCATCGCCAGGCGTTGTTGTGTTCTTGGACCGAAGTAACGTGATAAGGCGATTGGTTCTTTCAGTGTTCTTGACGACAGAAGCTTTGAATACCTCACGTTCTCTGGAAATCACCTTGTTCATGGAATCGATTACAGTGTCACGATTGGCGATCACTTGGTGGAGACGGTCGAGTTCTTCGGTGTGATGATCAATCGTGGATTGCACCTCGGTCAGTTTGGCGATATCTTTCGCAACCGCCTCCTTAGCCAACTTCACTTCGAGCTCCAGTTCCTCAACCCGAGCCGTCGCTGCTCGCAGCAATTGCTCCGCATTCTCTCGCTTTAAGACTTCAGCCATCGCCTGACGAGTCGAAGCAGCTTCTGCGGCTTGGGACGATGTCAAGCGGGCCTGAAGACGACCAATCTCAAGCGGCAGTGCAGCGGTGGAATCTGGGATTGGAATGGCGGATGAGACGACGCTGTCAAAGTCTTGAGCCGAGTTGAGACGTCGTTGAGCGGCGGAATCACCACGGAGTGGCGGGCTAATGGTGAGCTGGACCTGCTGACGAGCGAGCTGAGTGAAGAATGGAGCCAGAGAGCTCCTCACCGAGTCGAGAGAGCATCAGCTGCCTCATCAATGAGACGCTGGAACGAGGCCTCGGTCATGGGCACGGTCGAAGTAGAAGAGGTTAGAAGAGACTCCTGCACCAGTGCCGCCGCACGAGACAACGGATGGAGTGCTCGTAACGATTGCGGTGGTGGAAGAAGGCATTGGCGCAGTCGCAGGCAGCGGAGGAGTGTTGACCGAGCTCGTAGGAGCGCTCGAGGAGCCACCAGTACTCTGCGCACCAGACGATGCGTGAGTAAAGAATCAACATGAAGGACTGACCGAGAAGTGAATGGTCGAACGTACCCGAGATGAAGGAATACGGTTGAGACCGAGGCTTCGGAAGGCTTCGCGACGAGCTGCGTCTAGAGGGTTAGCCATGACGACTGGAGAGCAAGACCAAAGGTGTCACAACGATCACCAGTGTGGTGGCTCGCGTTGCAACAGGGGCAGTTGTGGTGTTGAGATTTGGCTGTGATCTGGCTGTGATTTTGATGCGCCAGTTGCTGGTGTATCGGAGGCCGTCACACGCCATACGAGGGCTCGGTCGAGGGCTGTGGAGCAATATTGGCCGGTGATTGGTGGAAATACGTCACTACCGAGGCCTCGTTGGACCCCGATTACGACCTGGAGTCACTATAATGGATGGGTCACTATTGGGCTGAATGCGAATTCAAGCCCAAACTAAGCCTCAAGGGATGCCCAAAATTGGGTATATTGGGTTCAACGGCCAAGGGTACCCAACGGTATCTATGGAAGAAATCGGACTTAGCGAGCCCTCGGTGGCTATTCTAAGTTCTGATTTGCGCACTTACGAGCCCTCGGCGACCCCTCACAAGGTTCAGCCGTACCTAATCAGGAACGGACGGCTCTGAGGCCTCGGTGGTCAGCGGACTGAGTCCTCGGTGACTCTTGGAGATGGGACAACTATGGACGAGACATCGGTCGACGTCTGATCAGACGCAGAAGGTCCATAACGGACCACGTTTCACTTGATATTTGTATACTTGCATTAGTAATTACATAATTAGGACATAAACCCGCAAGGGTAATAACAGAACAGAATCTTCCTCTCAAGCAACAAGCGTGACGTCCGGCTTCCTCCTTCTAGGTAAGCGTCTGGATAAGCGTGCTTGTGTGGATTATGCCTGTCGGTGAACTCGAAGCTTACTAGCGAGGGTTCATCCATTGGTAAGGCCAAGTGATTTGATTGGCCGATATATATCGGGAGATTGCGTGACGGCTGAATTGCCTATATCGCCTGTGTGTGAGTGCCTGTACGGACTCCGATTGTCTTCCAACCGAGGCGAGTCCTCGGTGCCCACGTAATACCCTTCCTCTGCTGGGATTACGTGGTTGTATGCATCTGCTAGCGTCTGCTCGTGCTAGTACGGTGTTAATTTACATTGGGTGGTTTCATATAAGCGAGATAGCAAGGTCCTATCTGTCCCGGTGCAGGGCTGAATCTGGGTCTTCAGATTAAGCCTGAAACATCGTTCGCTGTCTCAGTGGACGTATTGTTGTGGGATTGGGCTTATAGAACGACTACCGAGGAGTCAAGTGGAATTTCCTACACCACACTTCTCAGAGTGACGTCGTTAAACTACGCGTCCGGGGTTACGTTAACCGCGGCGCCACCGTGTCAGGCCCATTCTTTAGTGGGGGCACGGACAACATTCCCAGAGTCTGCGGCCGCAGACACCTGGAGGAGAGAGAAGGAGAGAGGAGTGACGGAACCTGGTAGTGGGTGCTCGTCGAGGCGAACTCACCACTGTCCCGGCTGGGCCGAACCGCACGGGGGCCTATCCCTGCGCAAGGCCAACAGCGCCGACCTTGACTCGGCGCATTGTTGTGAGTATTGCGTTGGAAGACTAACAGATTTGTGTGTTTTCCTATACCACAACTGGTGCCGCGACCCGGGAACAGGGTGTGCTTTGTTTCGTAGGTACCAACTACCAAGTTTCGTGAAGAGTGAAGAAGATGACCAGGGCATCGAAAGGATCAAGTGGCGGAAGTCCGGCGACGGTCGGAGGGTCGCCACGCAATGGGACTAACTCGGCGAGCGGCAACTCGCCGAGTGGACGAGCGATGGACGTGACGACAGACGTTGCCCGCAGTGTCCAGTTCGAAGATGTTCAAGGTCATGGCAGTGAGGAGGAGTATGAGATGAAGGCCGAACTCGACGAGGTGAAAACCATCGCCGAGTTGCGTGCTGAAGCCGACGAATTGTCGTTGCAGGTGGGGCGAATGGGACACCCTCGCCCGGTCGAACGGAACCTCGCTGAGGAACTCGGCGAGGATGATGATGATGATGACGAGGATGGTGCTCCCGACGAGCGTCCGCCCCCAATCCCCAGGGCCACGAAGAACGCCGACACGCCGAGCGCGAACAAGGTGTTGGCCAAACTCGGCGAGGAGATGCGCTCGACGAGTGACTGGATGATGATGTTCGCCCCGATGGCGATGGCACAAGCCAAATGGCCCGTACTGGGTCCCGAGTTGGCTCAACCGGTCAACAGTACGAGCCTCAACGAACTCGTCGAGGATACTGTGTTGTTGCTCCGAGCGATGGGTTACCGGTGCAACAGTCACCCAAACGCTCTGATACTGTCCGGGTGGGATCTGAGAGTCGCCAGCGCCGAGCTAACGCGGTGGAAGCGCAAGCTCCGGGCCGCGTTTGGGTTTGAGCGAGCTCCGGGCGACCAGCCCAAGATCGCTCGCCGAGTTGCTGAGTCGTCGCGCGGTGTGGAGGATCCAAGCAAGATTCCATTGCCACGTACTCCGGAGACTAAGCGGCGAGATGTCTTCAGGGCGACTGAGGGAACCCCATACTTTATGGACTCGCATATGCGAACCCCGAAGAAGTCGCCGAGGAGCCGGTACCCAGAGTACTACGATGCAGCAGACGAAGCTGAACTCGACGAGGATGAGGACGATCCCAGGACGAGCCGAAACTACGCGGACGAACTCGACGAGTCACCGCTGGCTCGGATCCGCCAGCTCAGCCTCGACGACTCGCCGAGAGGACGCCAGAGCCAGATGATGGAACTCCGGACGCACGCCCCCTCGATAGAATTCCGGTCTTCGAGGGCACAAGAGGGCGGAGCGAGAAGTCGTTGACGTGGCTGAAGCACTTCATTTACGAGATGAAGGGCGCGCGGATGCCGCGGGAAACGTGGTACGAGCCGTTCTCGCTGAGACTTGGTCAGCCGGCACGACACTGGTACCGACAGTTGACTCGGAAGGAGAAGAAGAACTGGGATCTACTCAGCGAGAAGTTCGTCTCCTACTACTGCACGGACCATGACCAGGATGCAGCAGTCCGCTACTACTCAGCGAAGCGCAAAGAGAATGAACACATCTGCGACTTCTTGCTTCGCCTGAATGGGCTTGCTCGCAATGCCGGTATCCAGTACGAGAAAGGCGGTGCAAACGCGGAGAGTCATGTCCGACAATTCCTTTTGCATTGCGGTGACGATAAGATGATGGACACTCTGTACAGCCAAAACCTCAAGTCCATCAATGAAGTTGAGAAACGAATCAACAAGAAGATGGAGGGGAGAGCTCCAGAAGCAGCGAGACCGTCAGTCGAAGGTGCAGAGCAAGGATCCGAAACGATTCTCCAAGCGTGAGGGTTACCAAGACCGGAAGACTCGCCGAGATGAAAGTCGTCGAGTGACAGTCGCTGGGTCATCCAGAGAGCGAAAATACTATGACTCCGATTCGGGTCAATCCGACTCGTCGAGTGGAGATAGTCACTACGATGACCGTGATGAATCCGACTCGGCGAGTGACTCCGACTATATGGATGCGGGCACCGCCCAAGATCGAGAACGTGACTCGGCGAGTCGAAGCTACTCGAAACCACGGCCAAGCTCGGCGAGCCCAGGCTCGACGAGTCCTTACGGACACCCTCGCCGAGATCGACGAGACCGATCACGCGACAACTCGAGAGAACGCCGAACCTACGGTCCCTGTGGTGCATGTGGTGCCATGGGGCACGACACCCATTTTGCCGGAAGCGGTGCAAGTTTTGCCAACAAGTTCACGATGTTGGGCAGTGTGAACTGTTCCAACAATTTGAGAAACTCACCAAGTTCGTACGGACGTCCGTCGACAAGTCGACCGTGCCCGACGACCTCAAGAACCTTGTGACGCCTAGTAATTTAAACTAGGCGGCCCGCCAACTTTGACTGGGTTGGGAGAAAGCGGGCTGCCACAGTCAGCCGAGCCGGCGGTGGAAGCGAACTTTGTGTTCGCATTCGTTGGCGAAGCGGAACGGCCCGACGAGGAGAGTGAGGACGCGGAAGATGGAGGATGTGACGGAGATGACAAACTCGACGAGTCGAACGAAGACAATGCGCGAGTGATAACCAGTATACGACGGATGACTCGGCGAGCGAATGAAGCAACTGGCCACACCAAGAAGATGAAGTTACTTCCAGGGGAGCGACTGGGGTGGTGGTCGTCGCAGAAGTTTGATCGCCGAGTCCGCATGCGAGCCCTGGTGAGGGGCGCAGTGAACGACCAGCGAACCACGATTCTGCTAGACACCGGGGCAAACGTCACGGCGATTAGTGAACGGTTCGCAAAGAAGCTGCGATTGAAGCGGCTTATTAGTGCAGACAAACAGATTGACGTACAAGGTATTGGCAGAGCCAGGGTGGCCACGACATCCCGAGCGATGGTGAAGGTGACTCTTGGATGGGAGATCGTCTACGAGTTCGAGGTCTGGATCATGGACCACCACGCGGGGGTGGACCTCATATTGGGAACAGACTTTATGATACCAGCCGGTATCCGTCTGGACCTGTATGACTCCACCGCGAAGCTGCCCGACGAGGTGGTGGTCCCGTTGCTCAAGTCGCAGCAGGCACTCCACGAGCCGACCTATGGTTGCGAAGTCACCGGGGGCCCAGTGAGGGTACTTGATATACCCACTGCTTGGTTCGCCGAGTTCAAGTTGCAACGCCGACAACCCAGCGAGGAGACTCACGAGCTGTGGGTTCAACGGACAAAGATTTTGTCCCAACAGTCGTCCATAATTCTCGAGGGAAGCCGGTGAAGGTGCGGCTAACCAATGTGTCGAAGCGAGATGTGTGGTGTCCGATGCATTTTACTATTGTACGTTGGATCCCACATGGAGTACTCCCACGAGACAACGGGTTTGTTCGAAGGAACTCAACGAAGTATCATCACTGGCAGTTGTTGGCGTATGAGTATGTGTCGGACAGAGCCATCTGGAAGAAAGAGTGTCAATATTACGAAGAATGGCTCGCCAAACAGCCCCGTCTGTAGAGCGTCGGAGCTATGAAACTCCGACAGCCATTGCCCCTAGACCACCGCCAGAGGAACTCGTCGAGGAGAGGCACAGGAGAGACCCGACGGACTCGTCGAGTCTATCCTTAGCACATGCCGAAAAACAACTCGTCGAGATGGAAAGTCTTCTCAGTACGGCGAGGGAACTCACCGAGCAAGCAGGTGAGTCATTCCTGTCATCGGTGGTGGATTACCAGGGGGCGACTCGGTGAGTCTCGGGGATCAGCCAGAAATTGATATAAGTGATAACCCATTGGCAAAGGACCCCGAAGAAGATTTACGACTACGCTTTATCGCCGCGACAGTGAGTCTCGGCGAGGAAAACCAGCCGATACACCAGTAGAGCCGGCCGACACCCCACCGCCTGGTGAGTTCGAACATCGGACAGTGGAGATCAACCTAGAAGACTACGCACACGAGCTAGCGTTCTTACCTGACCTCACTGACTTGGTTGCGACTGAGTTGGATTACAACGGTGATAACGTGAAGTCAAGCGTTCACACAGAGGAGCAGCACCGCCGACTCGTCGAGGTGCTTAAACAGCACGAATCGATTATGATCTCCAGCGGGAATGCTCTTCCTCCACCAGCGTATGGTGTGGTGTGTGATATCGATGTCCAAGGACACTCCCCGATCAAGCAGAGAGCTCGGCGAGTCCCGCTACGACACCTGAAGAAACTCTATGAGCTACTCAAGGGTTTGCTAAAAGCGGGACTAATCGCATTCTCCAACAGTCCATGGGCGTCGCCTATTGTTATCGTGTTGAAGAAGAATGGGGTGGATATTCGTCTCTGTATCGATTACAAGATGGTGAATGCTGTAACTGCTGTAATGGAGTACGCGATGCCCCTCGTGGATGATCTACTCACCGAGCTGGAAAGCTACCTGTGGTTTTGCTCGCTGGATGCAGCTAGTGGATTCTGGGCGGTACTGATGACTCGGCGAGCAAGATGGATATCTGCTTTTGTATGTGCTCTCGGACACTTCGAGTGGTTACGTATGCCTTTCGGATTAAAGAATGCTCCGATGATCTATCAGCGACTCATCGATAACGCCCTCTATGGTTATGTGCAGCCAAAGGGAGGCTGGGCTCTGTTCGCAGAACTGACTCGGCGAGCTGAGGAAGTTGCTGCCGATATCAGTGCCACTCGGCGAGACATCGACTTGCTCACAAATGTGGACTCGGCGAGTCCAGTGACCAAGGTTGAAGCAGATCGATTAGCACTCGCCGAGTCAGACCCCTGCAAGAACTCATTAATAGCCCAGAGGCCAACATGTTCCTCACCGGTGAACCCGACGAGTCGAAGTTTGTCCCCGTTTTCGAGCGCAGGTCGTTTGTTGACGATATTTGTTTCGGTGGGAGGAGTTTCGACGAGTGCTTGGAGACATTAGATCGTCTACTGAAGCGATTCGCCGAGTGCAGGATCTCAGTGAGCTTTACCAAGAGCATCTTCGTACATCCGAAAGTGGAGTTCCTCTCACACGAAGTGACTCGGCGAGTATAGCAGCCAACTCGAAGAAACTAGCCGCAATCGCCGAGATGCCGTTCCCGACGTCCAAGAAAGGAATGCAAGCTTTTCTTGGTGCTCTGAACTACTACAGTCGGTTCATTCAGAACTTAGCGGTGTATGGAGCAGTGCTGTATCAACTCAAGGAAGACGATTTTGCACCAGGGGTGACCTCACGGCAGCCAAGGCTTCATTCGCCGAGTTGAAGAAGAAGGTGGTGGACGCTCCCATTTTGCGTCACTTCGACTCGGCAAAGGACGTCCACGTAATGGTGTTCGCAAACGAGTGGGCCATCAGCTGCTCACTGATGCAGATGCATGATCAAAAGTTACACCCCGTACTGTTCTGTGGACGAGTACTCAAGGAGAATGAGATGAATTACCATCTCGCCGAGAAGGAAGTGCTTGCGTTACTCCAGTTCTTGAAGATCTGTTACACTTTGCTGACCGGGAAAGTCATTCATGTGTATACGCGGTTCTCCACTCTGGAGTGGGTGTTTTCTTCTAAAGCACTGTACGGCAGAGCAGTCAGCTTTGCTGTTCTACTCGCTCCACATCACCTCAAGATCAAACGTGTACGAGAGCGGGATATAGAGTTTGTTCAGTTACTCCAAGCGTCTATTACCCCGTTCACCGAACTCGACGAGTCGATGGCACACATAGCTCCACCGTCTAAAGGCTCGGCGAGTGTTCGCCCCGGAACTCCTATACGCGCATGTGCCGACAGGATTCGATGGGTTTGTGATGTCGTTCGATGGTTCAGCCAAGACTGAGAAGAATGGAGGCTACGGCAGTTGTTCGTGGATATTGTGGCGGCTACCGACGTGGGACATTGTGATCGCTGCGAGTGCTCACCTACCGAGAACAACAGTCAACCTTGCTGAGTATACTGGAATGAACAATGGGGTGACCGCGGCTATCGCCAAAGGGGTGAATAACCTCATTATTGTTGGCGACTCCCGGCTCGCAATCCAGCAATCCATGGGGGTGATCGCATGCAAGAAGGAAGCCTTACAGATTGAATTGGCACACCACAAGTCATTAACAAGCAAGTTGAACTCAGTACGCTACTTACATGTAGTAAGAAGTTACAACGCTGCGGCCGATGCCCTGGCAACTGAAGCGCTGGAAGCCCAGGCCGGAAGAGTCGTTCTGAGTGGAGAACGGAAAGCTGAGCTAAAAGTGCTGAATAGGATTGCCGAAGTACTATGTGTTGACATCAAGAAACCTAAGGAAACAACACCTACGGTGACAGCCATGACTCGCAGTCAAACTCGGCGAGTTCGTTTCGCGGATGAGGAACAAAAGAACTCGACGAGTGAAATGCGAGGGGACTCGGCGAGGGGACAAAAAGTGATCCCAATGAGCCAAATGATCTCAGCGAGCTTCAATCAACTGAACTCGACGAGTCAATCGAGCTCGCTGAGTCGCAGTCTAGCCCTGATGATCTCACCGAACCTCTATCTGTCGAACTCGACGAGTTGGAGATGTCGTTTAGAGCACCTCCGTCTCGACGAGTAGAAGGTCAAAGTGAAACAGAAGTCGACGATAACAGAGAACCGGACGCGCTCGACATAGACCCAGTGACCGTTCAGGCGGAACGACGAAATCGTATCTCGAAAGCCCAAGACGAAGAACTCAAGTGGGCTGATATCAAAGCCTATCTGCGTGGTCAAATCGACGAGCTGACTCGCCGAAGAGTACATAATGCAGGGAAGATCGCTGACTATTTTGTACTCAGCGAGGATGGACTCTTGTATTACCTAGGCCAGCGACGACCCAAGTCTGGACTCGACGAGGATGACCTCAAGCTACGACTGGTTGCTCCCACGACGATGATTGATGAAGTACTTCAAAGCTGTCATGATTCCCTCGAAGGGGGACACCAAGGAATCGTGCGAGCATACCATCGAGTCAAAGCGGACTATTACTGGGTCGGACTCTACGCGGACGTCATCAAATACGTGCAAGCGTGTGAGGATTGCAGCACTAGTAAGAGCAAGCCGCAACTCAGAGGCTACTCGCCGGGTAACGTGGTGTCCGAACGACCATTTCATATCGTGTCGTTGGACTTTGTTATACCATTACCACAAACTCGGCGAGGTAACACAGCACTGCTACTATTCCAAGACCATTTCTCTGGATTTGTGATTGCCAAGGCAATGCGGGAGACTGGGGCACTGGAGGTGGCCAAAGCTTTCGAAGAATGCATATTCCGGAGGTTCGGCGCACCTTCACTCATTCGCCATGATAGAGACCCTCGTTTCATGAGTGAAGTATTCCAAACCTTCTCTGAAATGATGCAATCTCGGTCCCGAGCCACATTGAGTTATCGCCCACAGGCTAATGGACAACAGGAAAGGTCGGTCAAAACAATGATCCAGACCGTGAGGGTGTACGTGGAAGATCCATTACAAGCTGACTGGGATGACATTGCAGAGAAACTAGTATATGCGGTCAATAACTCACGTGATTCGACTCGACGAGAGACACCGTTTTACTTGGTACACGGTTGGGACGCCCAATCCACTCTCAAGGCGATGACTTCATCAATTCGGCGAGCTTCGAATAACTCATCGAGTCCAGTGAACGCAGTGGAATGGCGACGAGAGTCGAATCGACAACGAGAAGTCGCCTTGAAGTTGGCCAAACAATATCAACTGGCTGAGAAGGCTCGTCGCGCTCAAATACACAACGAGTCGTTGAGCGGTAAAGAGAAGAAGACGATACCGAACCCAGCAGGCAGATGCTGTAGGGAAGGCACGAACGAAACCAACTCAGCGAGTGCGGAAGCCGACTTAGTGGATCCCGGAACAAACCCAACGAGTTTCATAGTCGACTCAGCGAGTCTTTGCGACTCGTCGAATGAATCGATGAGTCAACAAGTCAACTCGGCGAGTCAAATCCACATGATGGACATAGCTCAATCGACAGGTCAAGTTGAAGCAGTGGCATTTGAGAACTCAGCGAGCCAAATGTACTCGGCGAGCACAGTAACTCCAACGAACCGAGCCTTCTCGGCGAATAGCCGAACCCACTCGACGAGTAACGATATCACAGACCAAAGGGACTCGGCGAGCGTGAAACCGAGTTTGTCGAAAGGAATCGTTCCCTCTTCAAAGAGGTGATCAGGTGTGGTTATTCATGGAGAGGGTGAAACCCGGCCTGGTGAAGAAACTTGCTCATAGGTGGCATGGTCCTTTCAGGATCAAGAGGAAAGTGGAAGAATTTGCCTATGAGCTGGAGTTGCCAGACCGCAGTGGGTATCGATTTTACCCTGTAGTGCATGTTTCTCGATTGAAAGCTGTAGCGGAACTCGGCGAGCGACCAACCACCCGCCTCGTCGATGGACTCAGCGAGGAAGATCGATTTGACTTTGATGAAGAACTACTACCAGAAGACAGTTGGGAACCCGACGAGGAATCAGGAAAATACGAAGTCGAAGCCATCCTGGACGATAAATGGCCGAACTCGACGAGTACAGAACGGACTCAACGAGTTTTCAAGGTGAAGTGGATTGGCTATGAGGAACCAACCTGGGAACCCCTCTGCAATCTATCATGTGGAGGATTGCTGTTTGACTACTTGCAACGAAAACGTCGCGAAAACCGTCTGCAAATGGTGCAAGTTGCAGACGAGGATTAAAAGCTATTGCACCAAAAGTTTACCAACCACTTGGTGACGCACAGGCCAAGTGAATTGTGACAAGCTACTGTGAAATGCATGAATATATAAAAGAAATGGAGTACGCAAACCTACGCTGAGATCTCTTAAGCATTGGATCCGAAGCCAATCAGCGAAGAAGTCATAACTTAAAGCACTTGAGTATTGGAAGAATCGTTGCCATCAGCTGATTTCGCGGGTGGAGCTGGAGGCGGACTCGGCGAAGGCGCAGAAGAACTCGACGAGTTGAAGATAGCGCCGAAGATGTCCAAACCCTCTCGGTTGAGAGGCTCGGACGCATCAGGTGCCAAAGGAGATTGACTCGTCGAGATCCTCGCCTCCTCGATAGCGCTCTCCACGGTTTCGGCATCACAATCTGCGGGCACGAAGGCTGGACACTCGCGATTACGTGGGCGGAAATGAGTGTTGTACGGGTGAGCAGGGTCGTCGATCCACCAACTTCGCCAAGGCTCCAATTCGTCGAGCTCAGACACATTACCAACCCAGTCGGCGTCTGCGGGAAACCATGGAAGATTCACATTCGTGAATGACGGGACCGTAGGCTCAAAGAACAACTCAGCGTCAAGGAGGGGATGGTCCATCGGTGGCCGATTGAGTAACAGCTGGCAGGAGTGCCTCAACGAGAGATTTGTGAACAAGCGGAGAACATCGCCTCGGCGGCGACGCTCGCGGCTATATTGGGTCCAACGCTGATAGCGTTCGGCGAGCTGCGGCCCAGTGCAATCTGGATTAGAATCCGGGTGCAACCCAATCATGACGCTCGAATCGACGATCCAGTGAGTTCGCTCCCAAAGAGCCACGTAATACTTGGATGCGATGTTCGTAGAGCGGTCCGACGAGTCAAATGCATCAGAATTCCCACCAAGATACTTAATCCAAGCCCTTAGAACGGGATCCAAGGCGGACTTCTTACCAGACGACGACGCAACGTGGTGAGATCGAACACGATCCATCAGCGTCGAAGAAACAAAAATTCGCTCGTTGGGGAACCGACGGAGGGTCCTCTGGCAGGGATGATCGGGATTGAAGACATCCAGGAAAGCGTCGAGACCATCAGAGGAACAAGGTCGAAGGAATGCACTTCTTCCCGTCGACGAGTCCCATCTCGACAGCCACAGTGCGGAGCTCCAAGATTCGGGACCAACACCGAGCGGAACCGTAATGGAAAAAACGGAATTTCACGAGTAGCCTTGACAAATGGAGGCTCGCGGGAGTCACGCGAAACCGCTTGAGCGCCTCGAGTACGTAACTCAGCGAGGGTGTAACGTAATGGCTCGGGTAAACCAGGGAGTGACGGACGAGTGACACGGACCTGGCCACTCTTCTTACCAGACTGAGAACCCGAGGAAGCGCTGACCCGCCGAAGTATCCTTGCGTGACGAAGCTCCTTTACGAGATCCATGACTAGACGAAGCTGCTTGGTCCGCTGGAGATGCATTCGCCGAGTCGGGTTTACTCGACGAAGCCAATGTGTTCGCCGAACTAGACTTACTCGACGAGGTAGCCTTGGCCCGGCTCGTTGAGTTAGACTTACCCGACGAGGTGACCTTAGTCCGACTCGTCGAGTTAGATTTACTCAACGGGGTCGTTTTGCTCGAAGATCCAGGCTTACTCGGCGAGCTCGAGGTGCGCTGGGAAGGCAAGGATGCGGTCCCAGATGAAATGACCGGCTGCGCACCACGAGTACGAGATGTAACCTTCTTGCTGGAAGCTGTTTGCCACGAGGCGAGGAGCGCTTGGACGACGAAGTGGCAGCCTTCCGCTTACCAGCAGCCTTCGAACTCTGTGGCGGCCGTTCCAACGACACTCGATTCTCGGTAGTGAGTGTAGGAAGAACTGGTGAAGGAGGCCCAACTGAAGACGCGGAAGCCGACGAGGAACAGTCGCGGTAGTGCTTCTAGGCTTCTTCGCTGGAGATGGAGAAGGAGCGGCTGACGCGGGTCTCTTGCGAGAAGGCGTGAGCGACGAGAGGGGCACGTTATCGCCATCACTTTCCGACTCCAACACCTCGGCCAAGGAGGGATCTGGCCGCCTGGGGAGAATCGATGGAGCAAGTGGCGCGCAACTTGGCACAGGAGACGCTGGAGTAACTTCTGGTGGAAGACTCGCCGAGTGGGATGGAGACGCTAGAGTTTCCGGACTCTGACTCGGCATATTGCCCAGAACGTCTGCATCCTCGCCTCTAAGGTCTCCAACAGCACGTTACTGATGCACGAGGCATTCAGAGCTGCAGTCCTCGACGAGCGACGGAGACCCGTCGAATGGCGATCCGGACTCCTGGAACACACGGGACTCGACGAGATGACTGTGCATGGTGGAGAACTCACGCTCACCGAGCTCAGAATTTCACTCCTGGTAGCCGTAGATGACGAGCTCGAGGAGGGAAGAGAAACCACACCCACGACGGAAACAGCTCCTGACCCGACGAAGGGCGATGAAAGGGAGGCTGACGTAGTCGAGGTGGCACAGTGACCGCAGCGTCGACTACTATTGGTGCAGTTGGGTGCGACGCCGACAAGCTCAACGAACTCGGCGAGCAACTCGTAGGCACTGTTGTCGATAAAGCAGTCGACGAGCTTGATGAGTTGCTCGTAGGAGCACTGCTCACCGAATCCGAGTGACTAGTGGGCGCCCACACGACAATAGTGCGATCCGTAACCGGGGCGCTTGAACTCGGGTCAGACAGCAATCGACCGGTGGCATGAGCGGCGTTCACTGTGCAGCAGGAGCTGTAGAAGGGAAAACTCCGCCGAAGTGTTCGCCAGGATGTCAAGTCCGTCATCTTGACCGCGCGGTCGAGAAGAGATCGGGTCAGTGCCCAGGATCTCTGGTAAGCCTGCCCCTGACGACGATGTCCGGTCGTCTCCACCCAAGTCGTAATCTTCGGCATCCAACAGCTGCAAAGGAGAGGCTTGACGAGGAGGTGAAGAGGACCGAAGGACCGGGAACAGCGGACTGGAGGACAGTCCGAACCACGGCGAAGCCGTCGACGAGGAGTGAGAGGCTCCGTTGCATTTTCCTCTCATCGAGACCCAGACGGAGGAGCGTCGTCGAGAAGGCTGGTCTGGGGATCAAAGTCTTCCTCGCCTGGTAGAGGCCGGGCATACGACACCGGAGGTACACTCGCCGACCGAGCTCGGCGAGGGCCAGCGGTGGTGGACCGCAGGGTTAGCGCGTACCGTCGCAAACGCTCCGGCGAGGTCAGTTTGTGGGTGGACCGCAAGGAAGCCAAGACGAAGAGCTCGACGAGTAGCCGTTCCCGAATTCGTGGAGTCAGAAGGGGTGGTACTCGCCGAGACAGAACTGACGCGACTCGACGAGGCTGACACACTCGCCGAGACGGAAGGCGGAACCTGTCGAGGAGGATGCACCCGAAGGTAATGTCCCTACTCTCCGGGAGGAATGTTCAACACCTCCGGCCAACGCATCTCGAGCGTACGGCACAAGCGGGCATTCAACGAGAATCCTCGGGAGACTGCCCAGGAAATCCAGACCACCGAGCGAGGCGAAGCCCAAAGCGGAATTATGCGTGGGATATCTGCCGTTGCGACGGATGATTGCCTTCTGCAGAATCGTCGTCTTCATGGACTCGATCTGAGCACGGCAGTTCTTGAGGGCGTAATCTCCATTAGAACATAAAGCCAGTGCCGCTTCTCGATTCTGCTGTTGGTACGCGGAGGCCACCGCTTGGAGAGACTTGAATGAGGTATCACGAGTCTCCAAGGCCTTGATTAGGCGGTCAAGATCATGGGAGCGGTTCTCGAGCTCGGTATTCAACCCAGCGATCAGCTGCCGAGAAGAGTCGGACTGCTGGTCAAGGGCTTCACAAGCAGCTTTAGCACGCGCCTCGGTGACATCAATCACCTTGCGGAGAGACGCGGAGTAATCCGTAGACCGGAGAGACTTGCTCTTCCAGTTCTCCAGCTCTCGACGAGCTGTTTTCAACTCTATCCGAAGCTTCTCGTCGCAACGGCAGTCTGCATGCGCTTGAGCCGAGCTTCGCTGAGTCGATCGGACTCGGCGAGCTTAGTGCATAAGTCAGCCACATCCTCGGACTGATCCAGAGAAGGTGGAACAGCGTTGCGAAGGATGTCCAGGAGCTCGACGGTGTCTTGGCGCGGAACATAGCTTGCCGTTGGGCGAGTTCGTCAGGAAGAGGGGAGCGAGTGAGCGCGAATGCGATTAAGCGAACCAGCTCAGTATCTCGGTCCTTTCGTTCCAACTGAAGCTCGTCGAGTCGGTCCGCGACCTCGTCGAACTTCGACGAGATCAAAACCGAGAGAATCAACTCCGAGATAACTCGACGAAGATGCTGTCGCAGGGGGTGTAGTAGCCCATCCGTCGCAGCAGATGAGGCCGAACCAGAAGTTGATGCGGGTTGCCGTGGAGGAGAGACCACAGCACCTCTGGAGAGTCGGGTATGGCCGCTGTAATAGAAGAGAGACCACCAAGAGAGGGAGGCGGCTCAGCCCTCAGACACGGCGAGTCAAGAACGGAAGTGTTGGTTCCTCCTGCGAGAGTGGGAGCCATCGAACCGAGGCGCGCACTCGGCGAGTTGGCCGACGGAGTATCAACAACTCCACCTGCCGCCGAAGTGTTCTCGGACTGGGGCATGCCAGATCTACTCGGCGAGTTGGTCGACGAGTGAGCCAAGTGGGCTGCCGAAGCTGCTGACTCACTGCCTACCGCCGAAGGAGATTGGTCAGCCGCCGAGTTCGACGAGTTGGCCGACATACTCACCGAGAGACCTGAAGCAGGGGTCGGGAGTCTGCCTGCCGCCGAGCTCGTGGGTGGAGTCACCGGAAGCGACGACGAGGATCACCCGTTGGAAATTGCATCTGGGAGCTCGATGAGCTCAGCGAGGATGCCCAACTGGCACTTGGACTGGAAGGGAGCGTCAAAAAACTCGTCTAGCTCACCGACAGAGTCGAGAGGGCGAGCTTTGGGAAACGAGGACCGCCAGCCACAGAAATCGAGGGCAGCAGGTCCGGCACCGATCACTGGCGGGTCCGGACGGACTGGACGAAGGCTGTGAACCGAAGAAGGCGAGACACACATCGATGAGATACAGAAGTGCTCGACGAACAAGATATGGCCACGTACAGAAGGAGACGGTGGAGGCGTCTCGGGGGCGGGACTCATTCACGAAGTTACCGGAAAGAAGGGTAACTCGGCGAGAACCTTTCACGTTTGGAATCG
>JAAVTJ010000093.1:0-37019 GCA_011947355.1 Phytophthora boehmeriae
GGCACGAACTTGCACTTGCCGCTGTCGGTCATCTCGAAGCGTGTCTTGAGGTCGCGCTTGGTCTGGGATATCAATTCAGTCGAACTCCCGGTCACCAGCACGTCGTCCACGTATACCAGCAATAGCACGCAGTGTCCAGCCTTCTTCTTTAGGTAGAGACACGGGTCGAACGCAGACACTTGGAAGTCGATGGAGCGCACGAACCGGTCGAACGTCTCGTTCCATACACGAGACGCTTGCTTGAGACCGTAGATCGCCTTCTTCAGCTCCAAACAGTCGAATCCATCATCCAATTTCACGCCTTCGGGGACAGCCAAGTGTACCAGCTCTTCCATTTCGCCATACAGAAAAGCAGTCACCACATCCAGCTGGTCGACTGTCCACCCCAAGTGACTTGTTACTGCGACGATCATCCGAAGCGTGGTGTACTTGACCACAGGCGCAAACGTTTCCGTGTAGTCGATGCCAAATTTCTGCTTGAATCCTTTCGCCACCAAACGCGCCTTGTACTTCTCGATGGATCCGTCAGCTTTTCGCTTGATCTTGAACACCCACTTGGTTCCGATGGCTTGTTGTCCAGCAGGAAGTCTGGCAGCGTGGAAAACACCTCGCAGACGCATCGAATCGAGTTCGGCGTTGATAGCCTTGCGCCAGTGCACTTGGTCGGGACCGTCCACCGCTTCTTGATACGTTGTCGGTTCCGCCAGGTCACCAGCTTCTGCTACGTTGGCACTTGCTTGCCAGAATGCCGGGGAGTCGAGTCGGCTTCATCGTCGTCATGCTCGACCTTGACTTCTTCACGCACAGCTGATCGGCGCTTCGCACGGTGTTCGTACACATCTTCCGGACCGCTTGCTTCTTCTAACGTTGTCCTGGTTCGCGATCGGTGGGGCGGTTCGGGCGTAGTCTTGACAGAGCGAGTCTTGCGCTTGCCGGTTTGCTTGAATTCGCTTGCAGTCCCTTCATCTTCACCAATGTCGAGGTCATCCAGGTCGTCCAAGACATCGTCCATGCTGTCGATCTTGTTCAGCGCAGTCGACCCCATCTTGGTCTCATCGAAGTTGACATCGCGAGTAACAACCACCTGCCCCGCCTCGATGTCATACACACGATAGGCCTTCGACAGCTCCTCGTACCCCATGAACACGCCGGCACGAGACTTGGCATCCCACTTCAGTCGTTTCTCCTTCGGGGTCAATACATACACCAGACACCCGAACACACGCATGTGTTTCACACTTGGCTTGGTCTTGTACACAATCTCGAACGGCGTCTTGGTGGGGGTCTTGGGCGATGGCAGTCGGTTCTTGATGTAGATGGCGCTCATCGCCGCTTCCGCCCAGAAACACTTGTCCAGTCCTGCATGATGGAGCATGCTGCGACCAATGCTGACAATGCTCGAACCGCGCGTTCCGCCGTCCCGTTGGCTTGGTGTGCATACGGCACCGTGATCTGCTGCTCGATGCCTTGGTCTTCGTAGAACTGCTTCAGCGAGTTGGTCGCGAACTCCTTGGCTCCGTCATGCCGCACAAACTTGACTTGTTTGCTGAACTGAGCTTGGATCTTCTTGATGAAAGTCCTGAGACACCCTTCACTCTCCGACTTGGCTCGCAGACAGAAACCTTGCATGCTGCCACTCGCTTCATCCACGATCAGCAGTAGATACTTGCTGCCACCGAGTGAATCTTGCTCCATCGGTCCGCAGATATCGAAGTGGAGCAGCTCGAAGACGTCATACTGGCGCTTGTCGGGGTTGCTTCGAAACGGCTTCTGCACCATCTTGCCCAGTTGACATCCGCGGCACATGCTCGAGTCCTTCGTCGTCAAAGGGGTCTTCGCATCTTTCACCATGCCGCCGTCAACCATCTTGCGCAGAACATCCGTTGGAGCATGACCCATGCGTGCATGTAAGTCAACGCTGTTGGCCGATACCACCATATTTGCCGCACTTCTTGGAACCCGCAGCCAGTATAGACCTCCCACAAGATCCGCCGCTGCGACCGCGCTTCGAGTCCTTGCGTGAAATGCGCATGCTCGGACCGTCGAACACCACTCGAAACTTGCCACTCTTGTTGATCTGCCGAACTGAAAGCAGATTCTTGTTCATCTTCGGCACGTACAGCGCGTTCTTGATCTCGATGTCGCGCTCGTCGCCGTTGGGCAGAACCACCCGTTCCACGATGGTCCCCACACCCTTGATCTCGACCGGGTTGCCGTCGGCCACCGTCAGTTCGCCTTCATCTTGCTCGATGAGGTCCACGAACTTGCGCTTGTCATTGCAGATGTGGTGCGTTGCGCCACTGTCGACCGCCCACATCCCTTGCGCCTTCACACTCGAGGAGACATTGCCACACTCCATCGAGACCGCAAACGCTACTTGATCGTCATCGTCATCGTAGTCGCTCCAGCGCTGCACATGGTTCACGCGTCCACGCTGTCCGTTGCGCCGCGACTTGCGATTTTCATCCTTTGCTTGGTCCAGCACCGCTCCACCGTGTGCCCCAGCTTCCCACAGTACGTGCACTCGCGAGGTTCTCGGTCGGTGTTGAACGCTCTCGCTCTTGCGCTTGGCTCACTCTTCACCGCCGTCTTGTCACCTTGCCGTTTCACGTGCTCGTTCGTCAAAACCTTGATCACGTCTTGCGTCTTCAGCTCTGCGCTGCTCATCTCCAAGTTGAGAACGACGTTCTCGTAACTCTTGGGGAGACTGCGCAACAAGCAGATCGCCACGTCTTCGTCCTCCATCTTGGCGCCGATGCTGTTGAGCTTGGCGCTGATGTTGAGGACTTCGTTGCAGTGCTGCAACACGTTGTCGCCTTCCTCCATCGACATGCTGAAGAGCTGGCGCTTCAGGTAGATGCGACCAGCCTTCTGAGACCCTTGGTACAACGTACGTAAGCGGTCCCACGCAACCCACGCTTCCTCGCAGTCGTCGACCACATGATGATACTCCGCGTCCATGTGGAGCAGCATCAGTCCGAATGCGACGTTGTTGTTCTTCACATACTCGTCCTTGGCCCGAGGATCCGCAAACTTCGGCGTCGTCTCCCGGTTCACGACGTCCCACACAGACTTGGTCAGGAACACGCCACGCATGTAGCGGCTCCACGTCGCGTAGTTGTCGCCACGAAACTTGTCGATAGAGGTCTTGGAATCTTGGGCAGAGTTCATCGTCGTTGGGCTCATAACCTGTTGAAGATGGAGAACTTGAGCACTTGAGTGGTTGATGGAATAATTGGAAGTGATTGATTTAGGTTCTTAGTTCGCAAGCTACTTGCTACCTCTAAGCCTACTTGATACTCTACTGGATACACTCTACTGGATTCTTTACCTGATTCTGAGTTACTTCAGCCAATCGGCAACCGCCACGTGGAGCACATCTTGTACCCACAATCTTGTACCCACGTGTGCCGTAATCCCGTAACGTAAACATGTAGAATGCCTGTAGAGGCGGTGAGTGTTGGTCATTGGTGCAACCGGTACACACCAGTATACCGGTAACCCAGAAATACCAGTACACTCGATCTTCAACATAGATGACATTTGCTTTGGTGGCGAGACCTTCGACAAATGTCTTGCCACGCTGGACCGATTGTTGACGCGATTTGCCCAATGCCGAATTAGTGTCAGCTTCACGAAAAGCATCTTCGTTCAGTCGAAGGTTGACTTCCTGTCTCATGAAGTCTCACCTGAGGGCATTAGAGCGAACGTGAAAAAGCTACATGCTATCACCGAGCTCTCGTTCCCAACGACGAAACGAGGGATGCAGTCGTTCCTGGGGGCGCTGAATTATTACAGTCGCTTCATCCAAGACTTCGCGGTCTATGGAGCTGCTCTATATCAGCTAAAGGAAGAAGACTTTGGTCCTACTGGCGATCTCTCAGTCGCCCAGAGAGCCTTCGCCGCTCTTAAGACCAAGGTAGCCGATGCTCCAATTCTGAAGCACTTTGACCGGTCCAAAGACATCCATGTGATGCTCTTCGCAAACGAATGGGCGCTCAGCACGACTCTTATGCAAGAACACGATGGCAAGATGCACCCGGTCCGATTCCTCGGTAGAGTGCTCAAGGACGAAATGAACTATCATCCAGCCGAAAAGGAAGTGCTAGCGCTATTATTGCTGCTGAAGACTTGTTACGGTCAGCTCATTGGAAGGACGCTGAATGTTTACACGAGGTTTTCAACACTTGAGTGGGTACACAAGTCAAAGTCACTCTTCGGACGGTCCACCCAATTCGCGGTGTTGTTATCCCCGTGGCATCTGAAAGTGCAACGAGTCAAGGAGAAGGACGTAGCGTTTGCTCAACTCCTCCAATCGACTATTACGAGTTTCGTTGACGTCGAGGACTCACTCGCACTACTAGCCCCTCCGAACAAGGGATCGCCAACAGTCCGTATGGACCCTACCTTGCTCTACGCAAGGCTACCCACCGACCACCGAGGCCTCGTTCTGTCCTTTGATGGATCGGCGAAGACCGAAAAGTACGGTGGGTATGGCAGTTGTTCATGGATAATATGGAGCCTTCCGGAGTGGAAAATAGTGATCGCTGCGAACGCTTACCTCCCCTCAACCACAGTTAATGTGGCAGAATACACAGGAATGAACAATGGAGTGAAAGCAGCCCTCGAACGAGGTGCCGAGGATTTAGTTATCGTTGGTGATTCTGTGGCGACCGTCGTAATCACAGGAATGATTCGACCGGTAGGATACCGGTATGACCGATTCGAGGCTCGCGATCCAGCAATCACTAGGGGTGATCGCATGCCGGAAGGAGTCTCTGTTGGTTTTATTAAATTGCCACAAAGAACTTACGGCAAAGCTTCGATCAGTGAAGTACCTGCATGTTGTACGAGAGTACAATGCAGCAGCTGATTCACTAGCGACCGAGGCTTTAGAATCAAAGGTAAGCCGAGTGGTCCTCACGGAATCACGGAAAACGAGCTCTCGGCCATTAACCGTATTCAAGAAGTCATCTATGAGCCATCGGTGGAGAGCGCAGAGGTTAAAACGGAAGCCTCCAATAGTTTTGTGCAGTGTTCATACGCCCGAGAAGGCTGTGGGCACAAGACGTATGGAAATTTCGCGCAAAATGAAGTCCTAATGGAATGTGGAAATATGACTGTGATGACTCGACGACAAGCAAAAGCTCAGAAACACGTCAGATTTGCTGATGAGACCTCGGTCGACACCTCCAAAGATGCAGAACAAGCTAAAGAAGCTAATGGGGTGACGAACGAGGACTCAACAAACGAAGCAGATACACCAAGATCTACTCCAAGTGCTTTACCTGCTGTTCCAAACGCCGAAGATGTTGACCCATTTGTGATTCAACAAGAACGCCGTAAACGCATAGCTAAAGCTCAAGATGAAGAGCTTAGATGGTCAAACATCAAGGCAGTACTTAAAGGACACGCAGAGCGGCTTAGCTACAAGGACGCTCGAGACGCATGGAAATTTGCAGAAAAGTTCGTTCTAAGTGAAGACGATGTACTCCATTACCTCGGTTTGAATCGTCGGTACGATAAAGGATGGCAAGAAGAGACAAAGCTGCGTCTTGTGGTGCCAACAACGATGATTCAAGAGGTGTTACAGAACTGCCACGACTCGTTGGAAGGTGGTCATCAAGGAGTGGTTCGAACTTACCACCGAGTTAAGTCCGATTACTATTGGATTGGGTTATACGCCGATGTGGAGAAGCATGTCAAGTCTTGCCCGGATTGTAGCTCGAGCAAGAGTCGTCCTCAATTGCGAGGATACTCTCCTGGCAACATCCTTGCCGAATATCCTTTTCAGATTGTGTCAATGGATTTCGTGATACCTCTACCGAGGTCTCGCAGGGGCAACACAGCGTTGTTGCTGTTCCAGTGCTCATTCACTGGATTTGTCATTGCTAAAGCCATGTCCGACACAACCGCACTCACTGTTGCCAAAGCTTTCGAGGAGAGCGTCTACCGACGTTTCGGAGCGCCATCTCTGATTAGGCATGACAGGGATCCGCGGTTCATGAGTGAAGTATTTCAAGCATTCACTGAGATGATGCAATCGAGGTCCCGAGCAACATTGAGTTATCGCCCGCAAGCTAACGGCCAACAGGAGCGCTCGGTGAAGTCAGTGATGACTTCCGTTCGCGTGTATGCTGAGGATCCACTACAACAAGATTGGGATGAAATTGCTGAACGGCTTGTGTTCGCGATTAACAATTCTCAAGATACGACTCGAAAGGAAACCCCATTTTACCTCGTTCATGGTTGGGATGCTCGCTCTACGCTGCGTGCAATGTCGTCCTCACTCAAACGAGGGCTCGGTACACAGTCTGACGCCCTTATGTGGCGTCGGGAAGCTAACAGACAGCAAGAAATTGCACTGGAAATGGCTGAAGAGTACCAAGCATCGGAGAAAGCAAGACGAGCGAAAGAGCACAATGAAGCGTTAAGTCGACTGGAACAGGGGGCAGTACCAACGAGAAATGAGAATGAGCCCTCGGCTGTTGGTCCAGTAGACTCAGCCAGTCCCAACGATGGTGTAGAACAACGACCGAGGTCTCTCTTTGAAGTAGGGAGCAGAGTTTGGCTCTTCATGGAGAGGGTAAAACCTGGATTGACAAAGAAATTGGCGCATCAATGGCATGGGCCTTTTCGTATCAAACGAAAGGTCGAAGAATTCGCCTATGAGCTCGAGTTGCCGGATCGGAGTGGATATCGGTTCTATCCGGTGGTGCATGTGTCCAGGCTTAAGGCTGTGAGTGAGTTCCCAAGTCGACCGAGGACTCGGTTGACACGTGATGTCACCGAGGACTCAAGGTTTGACTTTGACGAAGAGTTGCTGCCTGAGGACAGCTGGGAACCAGACCGCGTAACTGGAGAATATGAAGTCGAAGCCATCTTGGATGATCGGACGCCGCTGTCAACAAGTACGGAACGGGCCGTCCGAGAATTCAAAGTCAAATGGGTAGGCTACGACGAACCTACTTGGGAACCATCATCGAATTTGTCCTGCGGCGGCTTACTATATGACTATCTGCGCTCTAAGAAAAGCGATCGACGCTTGCAGATGGTTCAAGTTGCCGACGAGGACTAGTAGCGAAGCTACTGATGATCTGTCCATAGGGCGGTGCAGCCTATGGTAACAGACGAAAGATGTTACTGCACCAAACATTGCATATTGGAGGATTTACGTGAAAAGTGGTTTGCTGTGGAAAAAGGAGAAACTAATGGAGAATTTCGTGGATCAGGAATGTTGCCGGGTTATTTGAATCCTCGCTCGTGATGGTAGTAGGCTCGAGGGTGGAACCAAAAGCCTATAAAAGAGCAGCCGAGGCCTCACTCGCCTTCCACGTTCCCAGCAGCATCAGCTAATAGATCGAGCTGACTTGAATTGGGCGCGGAATCGTCATTAGAGTCATCGGTCTGCGCTGAAGCCGGAGCGGGAGAAGTCGAGCCTCCTGAGACATCGGCAGAACCACCAGGACGGAGATAATGCTGCTCCCAGCCTGTGGCCACCATGTTAGGTGCCAAAGTCGGATCCACTTGGATACGTGGAAGTATTGAAGCCATGGTGAATCCAAACGGGACAAACATGGAACTCCTGGGTTGCAGGGTAAAAGGTGGTGTTGTAAGGGTGCTCCTCCGGAGATTGAACCCACCCGTTCCGCCAAGGTTCTTCCATATCCACCCGAAGCGAGGCCAGAACCCAGTCCTCGTTCGGCGGAATGAACGACAGTGGCTCCACCGAATATAGGAGGAATGATGGTTCGAATATGAACTCGGGAGTGAACGGGCTTTCAGGATTGACCGAGCTCTCGTGGCACCATTCCCAATATTGACCAACCATGAACTGTCGGAGGCGATCAGCTCGCTTCGTGCGGTTAGACTCGTAGGTGGCCCACGCAGCTTGCTTGGCAACGAGAGCTGCGCGGTCGTGGCCAGGTACCTTGGACTCTTGATCAAAAGCCCGCTTCACACATTGGGGCATAATCCAATGAGCGCGCTCCCATAGAGCGAAGCCGATCTCCGGCCGATCGCCTGCACCACGAAACGAAGCCCACAATCCAAAGAGGCGTGACTCACGAGGAGCTCGCAGCGAAATCCGTACCGAGAAGTCAAACGAGGCAGTGTTGAACAAACACGCATTGTCAGGCATTCGACTCCGAAGAAGCTGCCAAGGGTGCGTGACAGACTGGAAGTCACCAAACGCCTCGATTTGGATCACCGAAGACAGAGTGAGATGGTTGGCTGGTACTGGAGTAGGTAACCGGAGGTTTAAAATCCGCAACCAACACTCACGAGCACCGAGAGCTTGAAATGTCATGTCTTCGAATTTAGCCGCCCAAGCTGGGGATTGGGCTGATGAACGAACCACGGGCCTAGCTCCACGAGTCGCTACATGGCTTTGCGGTATCGGCTCGGCTGAAGGAGGTGTAACCCCAGGGATGTGTGTAAAGGTAGCCACAATCGACCGACCTGGACCAGCAGCGCGGGGAAGGTTAACTAAGACTGGCCGAGGAGCTGAAGGAACTGCAATGAGCGCTTGAGCAGTCGGAACTTCCTCGTTTGAGCCCTCGGACGATACGACAGGAGAAGCTGGACGCGGAGGCGATGGTGGAGAATGCTCTGACGAAGCGTCAGGAGCATTGCCAGCGATGGGAGGTACCCCTCCTTCGCTTGACGTACCACTAGTAGGCACTTGCGCCGTTGGCAGGGGTTGACGACTAGGAGGAGCAACTGGTGATCCTCCTGGCGCCTCCGAAGTCTCGGTCGATGGCGGCTGATGATCCCTGGGTAGGGAACTCACAACAGTACGATCCACCGAGGCTTCGGTTGAAGTTTCGATAGCTCCACTAGTAGACAACAGCTTCAGACGGAGCAACGGTACTAGGAACCACATCTTGGTCCAGAGTACTCTGAACGACAAGTGAGCCCTCGTTGGAGAGTGGAGGATGTTCAGTAGATGCCGAAGTGTCGGTGGGGGCTTCCACCGAAGGTTCAATCCGAGGTGTCGCCTCAGGAGTGACCGCAGTCGTGAGAGGAGGTCAAATCACTGTCACTGAGCTCGTAGTCTGAACCAAGCAGTTCACGAAGACCTTCGAGGCGTTCTCGGCGACGAATGGTTTGAGATGAGTCAGATGAGGAGTCGCTGTCACCATTATCGTGATCTCCCTGGCCATCGTTGACTTCAGCAACCTTGGGCGAGTTGTCATCAGGAGCATTAAGGTCAAAATGGGTTTCAGGTTCATCACCGGGTTTCATTTCCACGTTATGCCCATGCGAGTCATCAAGAGAGAGGTCGTCGAGAGCCAGATCCAAAGGCTGAGTAGAAGTGCCAGGGCCTTCCTTCGACCCCGGCGGTGAACTCAGGCGTGGAGGCGAGGACTCCGGAGCTGGACCGAATTGTGCGTCATACTCCTGTTCGGCGGTCGAAAAGAACGACGTGCGGAATTCAGCACGAAGTGCGGCCGCACGACGAGGAGTCTTTCTTAGACTCTCCGGTGGGCCAGCAGGTGCAGGAACCACTGGCAAAGGAGTCGTGGGAGTTGGCGTGGACTCTACAGCAGCAGGATCTGGAATTTCAGAGGTCGGGGTCACTGTCGGTATCAATGCAGGAGTGGTAGTCACTTCAGAAACCACTGGTGGAGAAGGTACCACAGCTGCAGAAGGTGTTGACGTAGGAGTGACTGTCGAACTTGATGGGGAAGAGACGGGAGTCCTCGGTAGACGGCGGTGTCGAGTCCTCGGGGATACCGGACGAGGAGAAGTTGACGAACGAGTCTTCTTGTGACGCTTGGATTTTTGAACGCCTTGGGCATCCGTAGAGAACGGCGAGAAGACTGGGATGACTCGGATTCACCAGGAGAGTCGTCACCTAGACCCGCTTCGGCCATAGCGGCATCTGAGACGTCGGTCGGGGCTGAAGGAGACTTCTCTTCGTCAGACCCAGCCTCAGCACCTTCAGCCGATTCCTCAATGGCACGGTGCATGCGTTTCCGTTGAGATCCATGGGTCACTTGGTGAACAGCTCGGGAGAGTGCCTGGGGTAAACCCAAGGGATCGTTGGAAGCTGCAGCTTGTTCTTGGATACGAGTTAACGCGGCTACAGTAGCCTGATCCAAGTCCAACTCGTTGAGATCGAGCTCCCCGGCTGTCATAGCTGAAATTGGAAACAACGATAAGTCAGTGAGGTGTCGGTGGATGATTAAGAACGACTCACGCACCATGTACGACTGTGACCAGGATATCCGGATCCATTCCAGCAAGGTTGACGTGAGCACGAAGAACGGAGTTGGCCTGACGATACGCCAAATTGCTGTCTTGCAGATGAGCGATAGTTGCGTCCTTGTCATCGCCAGGCGTTGTTGTGTTCTTGGACCGAAGTAACGTGATAAGGCGATTGGTTCTTTCAGTGTTCTTGACGACAGAAGCTTTGAATACCTCACGTTCTCTGGAAATCACCTTGTTCATGGAATCGATTACAGTGTCACGATTGGCGATCACTTGGTGGAGACGGTCGAGTTCTTCGGTGTGATGATCAATCGTGGATTGCACCTCGGTCAGTTTGGCGATATCTTTCGCAACCGCCTCCTTAGCCAACTTCACTTCGAGCTCCAGTTCCTCAACCCGAGCCGTCGCTGCTCGCAGCAATTGCTCCGCATTCTCTCGCTTTAAGACTTCAGCCATCGCCTGACGAGTCGAAGCAGCTTCTGCGGCTTGGGACGATGTCAAGCGGGCCTGAAGACGACCAATCTCAAGCGGCAGTGCAGCGGTGGAATCTGGGATTGGAATGGCGGATGAGACGACGCTGTCAAAGTCTTGAGCCGAGTTGAGACGTCGTTGAGCGGCGGAATCACCACGGAGTGGCGGGCTAATGGTGAGCTGGACCTGCTGACGAGCGAGCTGAGTGAAGAATGGAGCCAGAGAGCTCCTCACCGAGTCCGAGAGAGCATCAGCTGCCTCATCAATGAGACGCTGGAACGAGGCCTCGGTCATGGGCACGGTCGAAGTAGAAGAGGTTAGAAGAGACTCCTGCACCAGTGCCGCCGCACGAGAGACAACGGATGGAGTGCTCGTAACGATTGCGGTGGTGGAAGAAGGCATTGGCGCAGTCGCAGGCAGCGGAGGAGTGTTGACCGAGCTCGTAGGAGCGCTCGAGGAGCCACCAGTACTCTACGCACCAGACGATGCGTGAGTAAAGAATCAACATGAAGGACTGACCGAGAAGTGAATGGTCGAACGTACCCGAGATGAAGGAATACGGTTGAGACCGAGGCTTCGGAAGGCTTCGCGACGAGCTGCGTCTAGAGGGTTAGCCATGACGACTGGAGAGCAAGACCAAAGGTGTCACAACGATCACCAGTGTGGTGGCTCGCGTTGCAACAGGGGCAGTTGTGGTGTTGAGATTTGGCTGTGATCTGGCTGTGATTTTGATGCGCCAGCTGCTGGTGTATCGGAGGCCGTCACACGCCATACGAGGGCTCGGTCGAGGGCTGTGGAGCAATATTGGCCGGTGATTGGTGGAAATACGTCACTACCGAGGCCTCGTTGAACCCCGATTACGACCTGGAGTCACTATAATGGATGGGTCACTATTGGGCTGAATGCGAATTCAAGCCCAAACTAAGCCTCAAGGGATGCCCAAAATTGGGTATATTGGGTTCAACGGCCAAGGGTACCCAACGGTATCTATGGAAGAAATCGGACTTAGCGAGCCCTCGGTGGCTATTCTAAGTTCTGATTTGCGCACTTACGAGCCCTCGGCGACCCCTCACAAGGTTCAGCCGTACCTAATCAGGAACGGACGGCTCTGAGGCCTCGGTGGTCAGCGGACTGAGTCCTCGGTGACTCTTGGAGATGGGACAACAATGGACGAGACATCGGTCGACGTCTGATCAGACGCAGAAGGTCCATAACGGATCACGTATCACTTGATATTTGTATAGTTGCATTAGTAATTACATAATTAGGACATAAACCCGCAAGGGTAATAACAGAACAGAATCTTCCTCTCAAGCAACAAGCGTGACGTCCGGCTTCACCCTTCCAGGTAAGCGTCTGGATAAGCGTGCTTGTGTGGATTATGCCTGTCGGTGAACTCGAAGCTTACTAGCGAGGGTTC
This sequence comes from Phytophthora boehmeriae, assembly GCA_011947355.1. Classification (NCBI taxonomy): domain Eukaryota; phylum Oomycota; class Peronosporomycetes; order Peronosporales; family Peronosporaceae; genus Phytophthora; species Phytophthora boehmeriae. The sequence goes on from JAAVTJ010000093.1 coordinate 12,107, forward strand.
ATCCATCGGCAAGGCCAAGTGATTTGATTGGCCGATATATATCGGGAGATTGCGTGACGGCTGAATTGCCTATATCGCCTGTGTGTGAGTGCCTGTACGGACTCCGATTGTCTTCCAACCGAGGCGAGTCCTCGGTGCCCACGTAATACCCTTCCTCTGCTGGGATTACGTGGTTGTATGCATCTGCTAGCGTCTGCTCGTGCTAGTACGGTGTTAATTTACATTGGGTGGTTTCATATAAGCGAGATAGCAAGGTCCTATCTGTCCCGGTGCAGGGCTGAATCTGGGTCTTCAGATTAAGCCTGAAACATCGTTCGCTGTCTCAGTGGACGTATTGTTGTGGGATTGGGCTTATAGAACGACTACCGAGGAGTCAAGTGGAATTTCCTACACCACAGAAGGACATCCTGGAGAAGTTCAGCATGCAAGACAGCAAGCCTGTGAAGACACCACAAGACCCGGGACTCAAGTTGACCAAGGCCATGTGCGAAGACGGTTGCAAGCACGAAGAGATCATGGCGAAGGTGCCGTACCGGAACGCCGTCGGGTGTTTGATGTACCTGATGGTGGGGACTCGGCCGGACCTCGCAGCCGCAGTGGGAGTTCTCAGCCAGTTTGCTGCGGATCCGTGTCCGACACACTGGCAAGCGCTCAAGAGGGTGTTCCGATACATCCAAGGCACGAAGACGCATGGCATCGAGTTTCAAGCGGGCAACGAGGACGGACTTCAAGGTTATTCGGATGCGGACTGGGCCGGCGACATCGAGTCTCGACGGAGTACAAGCGGCTACGCGTTCATGATGAACGGCGGATGCATCAGCTGGAGAAGCAAGAAGCAGCGAACAGTGGCGCTGTCTTCGACGGAGGCTGAGTACATGGCGTTAACGGAGGCTACGCAAGAGGCGGTTTGGCTCAAGGCATTTCTGTGCGAGATCGGCGAGATGAAGTCCAAGTCGGCGGTCAAGATCTACGAGGACAACCAAGGATCCATCGCGTTGGCCAAGAACCCGGAGTTCCACAAGCGCACCAAGCACATCGACATCCGCTACCATTTCGTGCGCGAGAAGGTGGAAGACGGTCAAGTGGTGCTGCAGTATGTCTCGACTACCGACATGCTGGCAGACTTGATGACCAAGCCGATTACTGCGGTGCAGTTTGAGGTTCTTCGAAACAAGCTCGGGGTTCAGGGTGCAACAGCTGTCGAGTCGAGTGGGAGTGTTGTCAAGAAGACGTCTCGACCAGCTGCGGTATACCGGTAGGATACCGGTATGACCTTCACTCAGTGGCACCGCAATCATTCCTGTGATTACGGGACGGTGTTTACGCCACATGTGGGTACAAGATTGTGGGTACAAGATGGGATCTACGTGGCACTCGCTGATTGGCTAAGGTAACTCAGTATCCAGTAAAGAATCCAGTAGAGTGTATCCAGTAGGAAACTCAGTAGGCTTAGAGGTAGCAAGCAGTTTGCGAACTAAGGACCTAAATCAATCACTTTGCATTTTGCTCTAAACCACTCAAGTCTTTTAAGCAGTGATGACTGCCACGTTCCTTCGCAACCGGTGTCCGACGCGCGCCATCAGCCACGACAAGTCGCCGCACCAAGTTTGACGGGCAAGAAGCCACTGCTGGCGAACCTGAAAGTTTTTGGTTGCCATGCATATGTGACGGTCCCGAAGGAAAAACGCACTAAATTTGACGCTCGGTCGGTGCGTTGCCGTTTTCTCGGGTACTCGGAGCACGAGAAAGCGTATCGGTTTGAAGAACTGGATAGTGGTCGCGTGTTGGTGAGCCGCGACGCGCAGTTCATGGAAGACGTCTTCGACGGTGGGAGACGCAACTACTCTCAGAGTGAGATAGTCATTCAAGATGAAGAGGCGACAGATCAAGATTCGTCGCAGTCGGATGAGGACGACAATGAAGAAGAAGATGCGCGGGATGAAGACTTCGAACCCGGCAGCAAGCGACACCCGCGGACGCAGTCGCTGGAGGAAGCCGTGGAAGTTCCAAGTGCCAAGCGGTTCGCGTCGCAGAGCCGACATCAGACTCTCGATGAGATGTCTGCGGCAGCTCAAGACAGTCAAGACTTCGAAGCTGCGTACGTCGTGGATTCAGTGGGAGAAATGCCGACCACGTTCAAGTCGGCGATGGAATCCAGCGACGCAGTCAAGTGGAAGGAGGCTTGCGACTCGGAGTGTGACTCGCTGCTCAAGAACAACACGTGGGATGTTGTGCCACTGCCGAAGGGACGCAAGGCGATCGGCTGTCGGTGGGTGTTCCGTGTCAAGGAAAACCAGGCCGGAGAGATCGAGCGATTCAAGGCGCGACTGGTGGCCAAGGGGTTCTCGCAGAAGTACGGTATCGACTACGAAGAAACGTTCGCGCCGGTGGCCAAGTTTACGTCGATCCGGATCGTGCTGAGTCTGGCGGCCAAGTATGGTTTGAAGCTGCACCAGATGGATGTGAAGACGGCGTTCCTGAACGGCGTGCTGGATGAAGACATCTACATGGCGCAGCCGGATGGCTATGTTGACGAAGACCATCCGGACCACGTGTGCAAACTCAAGCGTTCGTTGTATGGTTTGAAGCAGTCGCCACGCATGTGGAATCAGACCATCGACAAGTTCATGCTGGAGCTGGGATTCAAGAAGTGCGAGTCGGACCACTGCGTCTACGTCAAGCGGGATGATCAAGACATGATCTTCGTGGCGCTATATGTGGATGATCTGGTCCTGGCCAGCAGCACGGACGAGTTGCTCAAGTCGACCAAGAAGGCGCTCGGTGACCGCTTCGAGATGACGGACATGGGTCAGCTCAAGTACTTCCTCGGCATGGAGATTGATCAAGATCTCACAGCTGGGAAGGTGTCGGTGCGGCAGACTAAGTTTGCGAAGGACATCCTGGAGAAGTTCAGCATGCAAGACAGCAAGCCTGTGAAGACACCACAAGACCCGGGACTCAAGTTGACCAAGGCCATGTGCGAAGACGGTTGCAAGCACGAAGAGATCATGGCGAAGGTGCCGTACCGGAACGCCGTCGGGTGTTTGATGTACCTGATGGTGGGGACTCGGCCGGACCTCGCAGCCGCAGTGGGAGTTCTCAGCCAGTTTGCTGCGGATCCGTGTCCGACACACTGGCAAGCGCTCAAGAGGGTGTTCCGATACATCCAAGGCACGAAGACTCATGGCATCGAGTTTCAAGCGGGCAACGAGGACGGACTTCAAGGTTATTCGGATGCGGACTGGGCCGGCGACATCGAGTCTCGACGGAGTACAAGCGGCTACGCGTTCATGATGAACGGCGGATGCATCAGCTGGAGAAGCAAGAAGCAGCGGACGGTGGCGCTGACTTCGACGGAGGCTGAGTACATGGCGTTAACGGAGGCTACGCAAGAGGCGATTTGGCTCAAGGCATTTCTGTGCGAGATCGGCGAGATGAAGTCCAAGTCGGCGGTCAAGATCTACGAGGACAACCAAGGATCCATCGCGTTGGCCAAGAACCCGGAGTTCCACAAGCGCACCAAGCACATCGACATCCGCTACCATTTCGTGCGCGAGAAGGTGGAAGACGGTCAAGTGGTGCTGCAGTATGTCTCGACTACCGACATGCTGGCAGACTTGATGACCAAGCCGATTACTGCGGTGCAGTTCGAAGTTCTTCGAAACAAGCTCGGGGTTCAGGGTGCAACAGCTGTCGAGTCGAGTGGGAGTGTTGTCAAGAAGACGTCTCGACCAGCTGCGGTATACCGGTAGGATACCGGTATGACCTTCACTCAGTGGCACCGCAATCATTCCTGTGATTACGGGACGGTGTTTACGCCACATGTGGGTACAAGATTGTGGGTACAAGATGGGATCTACGTGGCAGCCGCTGATTGGCTAAGGTAACTCAGTATCCAGTAAAGAATCCAGTAGAGTGTATCCAGTAGGAAACTCAGTAGGCTTAGAGGTAGCACAGGGTTGCGAACTAAGGACCTAAATCAATCACTTTGCATTTTGCCATCAATCGATCATAGCCTTTTCTAAGGACCTAAATCAATTACTTTGCATTTTGACATCTAGTGCTCAAACGACTTTGACTTTTGGTTATGAGCCCAAGCCCCGTATTCTCTGCTCAAGACCCCGACTACGCCTTCGCCATGGACGCTGCCTCGACGACGACCGCCCGCATCAACAAGTTCAACGGAACCAACTTCCACACGTGGAAGTTCAAGATGCAGATGGTGCTCGAGGAGCGCGAACTGTGGGAAGTGGCATGTGGGGAGATCAAGCTGGAACACTGCCAGGCTGCGGCGGACCAAGCGCTGTTCAAGAAGAAGTCGCGCAAGGCGCTGGCGATGATCTGTCTCGCGATGGAGAACTCGCAGCTGCCGCTGGTTCGCTCGGCCAAGGACGCGCATGATGCATGGTCAAGACTGGAAGGACACTTCGAGAAGAAGAGTTTGGCCAACAAGCTCTTCCTTCGTCGACGTTTCTTCACGACGATGATGGACGAAGGTGATGGTGTGTTGGAGCACATCAACAAGCTCAAGACTCTGGCGGAGCAGCTCGACGCGGTGGGCGCTCCGGTCAGCGAGGACGACTTGGTGATCACGCTTCTGGGCAGTCTGAGCGAGTCGTACCAGTTCCTCATCACGGCGTTGGAGTCCAGGTCGGACTCGCTGTCGTGGGAACTCGTGACGTCTCGGCTGCTGCATGAAGACATGAAGCGCAAGGAACAAGGTGGCGGTGCTGAAGGAGCCGCGCACGGTCAAGGTCAAGCGTTCATGGTCAACGACAACAAGCGCAGAGGACGTCCGGTGAAGAAGACCGGAGCGTGCCACAACTGCGGCAAACAAGGACATTGGATCGCGGAGTGTCCCTCGCGGATCCAGAACGACGCTGAGCGATATCGATCGCAGCGTGCGAACGTCGCGCAGGACGAAGATTCTGGCGACTATCTCTTCTCGGTTGGTGGCGTCGCGGGTGCCTCCAAGTCGAGTGAAGTTTGGCTGGTTGACTCGGGTGCGACGCAGCACATGACATACTCGAAAGAGTACATGAAGAACTACAAGAAGATCTCTCCGGTGGACGTGCATCTCGCGGACGACGGTGTGGTTCAAGCGGTTGGAACAGGCGACATTGTGATGTCGATGAAGACTCCACGGGGAAACAAGAAGGGCGTGCTCACGAATGTGTGGCATATCCCCGAGTTGTCGCGCAACTTGTTCTCGGTCGGCCGCTTCACCAAGGATGTTGGCCCAGTGACCTTCGAAAGCGACGGATGTTTCGCGGAAGCAAAGGGTCTCAAGTGGAAGCTCGGCGCTCGTGAGGGCAAAGGCCTGTTCAAGCTCTGCATGACGCCGATGATGCCTGACGAGGCCAATGCGGCAAGTTCGAAGGATCGCAAAGGGGACACCACGTCGTACCTCTGGCACCTTCGACTTGGTCACATTGGCCATGGCGGTCTAGACGCCATCGTCAAGAAGGGCTACGGCACAGGCATCGACATGACGTCGGTGAAGCAGTGGGAGCTGTGCAACGGATGCTCACTCGGCAAACAAACGCGAGTGAGCTACATGAAGTCGTCGCCCAACCGTGCGAAGCAAGTGCTGGAGGTCGTTCACAGTGATGTGTGTGGTCCCATGCAGACACCAACGTTTGGTGGCAAGCGCTACTTCGTCACGTTCATTGACGACAAGTCGCATTTTTGTGTGGTGTATCTGCTCGAAACAAGTCGGAAGTGGCAGACAAGTTTGCCGAGTTTGTAGCGTGGGCTGAAACTCAGACTGGCAAACGTGTGAAAACACTCCGCACCGACAACGGTGGCGAATATACGTCGGGTGAGATGGCCAAGTTCTGCAAGCGTCGCGGTATCGAGCAGAAGTTCACGCCACCCTATACTCCGAAATTGAATGGGGTGGCGGAACGAATGAATCGAACGTTGGTGGAATGTGCGCGCTGTATGTTGGAACATGCCGGATTGTCCAATTCGTATTGGGGTGAAGCAGTAATGACTGCTACGTTCCTTCGTAATCGGTGTCCGACGCGAGCCATCAGCCACGACAAGTCGCCGCACCAAGTTTGGACCGGCAAGAAACCACTGCTGGCGAACCTGAAAGTTTTGGTTGCCATGCATATGTGACGGTCCCGAAGGAAAAACGCACTAAATTTGACGCTCGGTCGGTGCGTTGCCGTTTTCTCGGGTACTCGGAGCACGAGAAAGCGTATCGGTTTGAAGAACTGGATAGTGGTCGCGTGTTGGTGAGCCGCGACGCGCAGTTCATGGAAGACGTCTTCGACGGTGGGAGACGCAACTACTCTCAGAGTGAGGTAGTCATTCAAGATGAAGAGGCGACAGATCAAGATTCGTCGCAGTCGGATGAGGACGACAATGAAGAAGAAGATGCGCGGGATGAAGACTTCGAACCCGGCAGCAAGCGACACCCGCGGACGCAGTCGCTGGAGGAAGCCGTGGAAGTTCCAAGTGCCAAGCGGTTCGCGTCGCAGAGCCGACATCAGACTCTGGACGAGATGTCTGCGGCAGCACAAGAAAGTCAAGACTTCGAAGCTGCGTACGTCGTGGATTCAGTGGGAGAAATGCCGACCACGTTCAAGTCGGCGATGGAATCCAGCGACGCAGTCAAGTGGAAGGAGGCTTGCGACTCGGAGTGTGACTCGCTGCTCAAGAACAACACGTGGGATGTTGTGCCACTGCCGAAGGGACGCAAGGCGATCGGCTGTCGGTGGGTGTTCCGTGTCAAGGAAAACCAGGCCGGAGAGATCGAGCGATTCAAGGCGCGACTAGTGGCCAAGGGGTTCTCGCAGAAGTACGGTATCGACTACGAAGAAACGTTCGCGCCGGTGGCCAAGTTTACGTCGATCCGGATCGTGCTGAGTCTGGCGGCCAAGTATGGTTTGAAGCTGCACCAGATGGATGTTGTAACGGGGTTACATGAAGGTGACCAGTAAGGTGGGCCACACCTGGTCACCTTGGGGACACATCGTCCGGATAAGATATCCGTATCCCTCCTCAAAGAGATACTGGTACTTGGTACCCTCGGATTACCCTAAGTCAGTACTGATGTCAGTACATGGGCGCAACGCCATTCATTTGTGCATGACTAGAACTAAGTATGCAATAGTTAGTTCTATACATTTAGGAAAAGAGATTTAGACAGATAAAAACATTCAATTCAGTTCACATTTTGCTAGTTAATTAAGAAGTTGTTATTTACTCTTAATTAAACTAAGCCGAGTCCAAAGAGTCAGTTTTGGACTGTTAAGTATCGCTATACTTGGTTCTTGTATAAGAACGTACAGTCGTCGGAACTCCGACTGATAGACGGACGTCTAAGACTCAAAGAGTCGCCCCCTCTTCCTCTGTGCCAAGCACTTGCTACGCAGCCCCGCTGCATCTGGTAGCACTAGTAGTCAATCCGACACCTGAGTCATTGACTGTCCCTCTGTGAGGATGGAGCAGAATGCTTTCGCCCATCTGACTCCAAGTCAGCAAGACACGCTTAACAAGCTAATGTCTTTGCTAGGCCCTGAGGGCATGACGCATTTAGCGTCCCAAGGGCCTGACGCAATCAATGCGCGTCTCGAGGCCTTCTCAAGTTACGAGAATGCTCTCCTTGAGCACATTCAACAAAGAGTGAAGGCTAAGACGCCCCAGGCGTCGCCAAGCCAAGAAAGTAGGCTTTCGAAGCCGAAACCACTCATGTTGAGTGTGAAGATCTTTAATGGATCTGAAGGAGAGAGCCTCCTGTTGTGGACCCGAGAGGTCGAAATGGCCATGAATTCGGCCATGCTCCAAACGGAGCAGCAGCGCGTCGCGCTGGCAGTCTCAAGCTCGGCGGGCGAGCGAAGGAGTGGGCACTCACGTGCCGTTCGTCAATAGACGAAGCGTTCCCATCGTGGGAAGAGCTGAAGCGTCAGCTGTCGCGAGTGTTCTCGCCGCCTAATGAGGCGTACCGCGTGCGATCACGCTTCCTTGCTTGTCGCCAAGGCAAGAAGGATTTGGTGGACTATGTCCAAGAGCTACGCACGCTCATAGCCGGCATGTTTGCCGACCCCTTGCCTGAGGCAGTCACCGTGACGGTGTTTATGGAGGGTCTTCGCACGGGCGTCGCCCGCACGGAGGTATTCCGCTCCCGTCCAAGCTCTTTTGAAGAGGCAGTGGACATGGCGTTGAACGCCGAGCACAACTTCAAGTCCTCTAGACTTGGAGCGAGTGCGGGCTCACATGGACAAGGTGGTCCTGAGCCTATGGATCTCAGCTACGCTGAAGATGAAGAAGCAGAGCTTCGAGCTGCAGAGCAGCGCATGAACATCCGAAGATGTTTCACGTGCGGGAGCACCCGTCACTTGCGGAACGGTTGTCCGCTGCGCAAACAGCGCCAGGCTCCGTCGAGCCAAGCCCGTCCGGCGAACCAGAACTCTGGGTCGTCGGCGGGAAACGACGACTCCCAGTAGGTGCGGGGCGCCCTGCTGGGGAAGAACTAAGTTCTGTCGTACCTTTGGAAGGTGAGGAGCGACAGGGCTTAGCCCCGAAGAGAGCCGTACTCTCTAACACGGAACGTGTATGCAAGCCGGGCTTGTTGGTCGTCCATGTGGACGTGAAGGGCTTTGATAAGCCCTGGATAGTCTTGATAGACTCAGGAGCGTCTGGTAATTATGCCAGGCGCTCCACGATGGAAGGAAGTCGGCAGTATGCCGAGGCGCTGGAAGCGCGAACGAGTGACACAGTCACGGTACGTCTAGCGACGGGGGCACGGGTTACCGTGCCCAAGGTCCCTGTGGACCTGCGAGTGAAGTTTTTGGACTTCAATAGCGTTGAACGCTGTTTGGTCCTAGACCTTGATTCGAGGTATGACCTCATTCTAGGCATGGCATGGCTTGAACGCCATGAGCCATGGATAGATTGGCGGTCTAAGACCCTCGGTGCCACGCACCCTGCTCCGAGCGGAGCTTTGGCGAGTCATGAACCCACCTCCGCTCAAAAGCAGAAGCGCTATTGGCGCGAGCACTGGACCGAGTCGGTCAATGTGCTTGACATTGGAGTGTCGGAGCTGGTGGATAGCTCTGACACTGGGGACATTTGTCCCGAAGGGCGCGAGGCGCCGGTCGACGGAGTGTCGACACGTGGAGTGGCACGTAATCCACTGAGCGATGGTCACGGACCGAACAGTGCATCGCTGCGTGTTCAGCCGAACACGATCGACGAGACGTCGAGGCATCTGCAAGATGCACGCGGAGTGGCGCGTTATCCACTGAGTGGCGGTCATGGACCTGGTGACACACCACTGCGTGTTCAGTCGAACACGACGGACGAGACGTCCAAGCATCACCATGATGCACGCGGGTGGCGCGTAATCCGCTGAGCGATGGCCGTGGACCATGTCAGCCATCGCTGCACGTTCAGTCGAACGTGATCGACGAGATGTCGGGGCATCGCGATGATGCACGCGGAGTGGCGCGTTATCCACTGAGTGGAGGTCGCAGACTGAGTGACACTCCGCTGCATGTTCGAGTGAACATGACTGGCGAGACGCCAAGGTATCAGGATGATACGTTAGGGGTGAACACACCCGAACTCGTCGACGGTAAAGTCGATGTGTTGTCCACGAAGTGGAGTGTCTCTGCAAAGAGACGGACTAGACGCAAGGCGTCATGGGAGAAGCGCAAGGCGCTTGTAGCGACGTCGTCGGATGACGCGTCTAGCGTGCTGAGCGGTAAGGCTCCACGCGGCCGCAGCGAGCAATTGTACACGCTCGTTGACGGAGTGACAGGTGATGTCACTGGAGGCATCCGCCTCGACGGACTACCCGATCTCAGTGAGCTCATCGAGCTCGACGAGATGTCGGTCGCCGAGTTTGGCGAGGCTTTGAAAGCCGACGACCTCGCTGAGGTGGTCACGATACGACCTGAAGAGGAGTTGAACTCCTCGTCCTTAGTGGACGAAGCTGTCTTGGAGGATACCAAGAAGGCGCTCAATGCGCGGAGTGGATCAGCGATCCTTAAGGATCCCAAGGATCCCTTTTATCCTTTACTAAAGGAGTATGGAGACGTTGTCTCGAAAGACCCGCCAATGGGTCTACCTCCCGATCGAGGTGTGCGCCACGAGATTGATTTGGTTCCAGGAACCAAATACTGCGTGACGCGGCAGTGGCCACTGCCTAAGGAGCAGTGTGACGTCATAGACGCTTTCTTCCGTGCCAAGCACGAGGCCGGAATGGTGCGTGAGAGCAAGTCTCCGCACTCGACCCCGACATTCTGTGTCAGAAAGCCAAATGGCAAGTGGCGCATTGTGCATGCTTACAATAAGCTGAATGCAGCCACCATTCCGGTGCAGACACCGATTCCCCGAAAGGATGTTCTTCAGAACAATATGGTGGGCAGTACGCTGTACAGCGCCCTCGACCTTGTCGATGGTTACTACCAATTGCTCATGCGAGCGTGTGACGTACCGCTGACAGCGGTGAGCACCCCGAGCGGTATGCTCTGGGAGTGGCTGGTAATGCCCCAAGGGCTGTCGAACGCTCCAGCAACGTTCAATCGTCTTGTGACGCAATTGTTTAGGCCCCATCGGGCGTACGCACAGACGTATTTCGATGACATCTTCGTCCATAGTCGTGCGGAGCACGGGAAGACGGATGTTGAGATGCATGTGGAGCACCTGCGAGCTGTGCTCGAGTGCATGCACACCAACAAGTTGTACGCCAACGCAGACAAGTGCGTCTTTGGCGCGGAGGAAATTCCTTTCCTCGGGTGCTTCATTGGGAAGCAGGGCCTTAGGGCGGATCCCGCCAAGGTCAAGGCAATCGTAGATTGGCCGGTTCCTTTGAACCAAAAGGACTTGCGCAAGTGGCTTGGCCTCGCCAATTACTTGCACAAGTACAGCGAGAATTACGCTGAGATGGCTAGGCCATTGTCCAACCTCCTTAAGAAGGATACGGACTGGTGTTGGAACACCGAGCATCAAGTTGCATTTGATGCAATCAAGGAGAGTCTCCTTCATGCGCCTATCTTGGCGTTACCGGACCCTGATCGTCCGTTTAGCGTCGTGTGTGACGCGTCCGATTTCGCAATCGGTTGCGCTTTACTACAGGCGGACGCCGAAGGGCGTGAACGCGTCATCGCGTTTGAGTCTCGGCAGCTGAAAGCTGCTGAGAAGAACTACCCAGTTCATGACAAAGAGCTACTTGCGATGAAGTACGCTCTAGTCAAGTTCAGGGTTCACTTGCTAGGCTCTAAGCCTTTTGTGATCTACACAGATCATGCGTCACTACGCAGGACGCCTCTTGCGTAGCGCTACTGCAAGCTCTGAAGAGCGAAGAGTCCGCGGACTCTAAACCGACGTTGTCGGCGCGCACACGCGCGAGGCTTCATCACTACAGCCTTAGTGATGGCCTGCTGTACTACAGCACCGGTCCCGAGGACTCGTGGTACCTCACGATGAGGACTTGAAATACAAGATCCTCTTTGAGGCACATGACGCTCCGGTGAGCGGACACCTTGGTCGTGAAAAGACCTATAGCGCTGTGAGCGCGATGTACTGGTGGCCCAAGCTCTATAAGTGGGTCAGTACTTACGTACGCACGTGCGAGACGTGTCAGAGGGTCAAACCCTCGCCGCATGCGGCTGCGCCTTTGGCGAGTTTGCCCGTACCCAGTGGGTGTTGGCAGTCCATGAGTATGGACTTTGTGTTTGGTCTGCCGAAAGATTCGGCAGGCAACACGGGCATTGTGGTCTTTGTAGACCGATTGAGCAAGATGGCTCACTTAGCGGCTGTGCCGGACTCCATTGATGGAGAAGGAACAGCCTCGCTGTTCCTCGACCGTGTCTTTCGGCAGCATGGGCTGCCTGAGACGATTGTCTCGGATCGAGATCCGCGCTTCACTGGGAAGTTCTGGACATCAGTCTTTAAAGTGCTGGGCACTCGACTGGACATGTCCACAGCGGATCATCCGCAGACCGATGGTCAAACCGAGCGCGTTAACCGCGTTGTGGAGGACGTCCTCCGCAGCGTTTGCGCTGAAACTCCTAAGCGTTGGAGCGCGATGCTCCCGCTTGTTGAGTTTGCATTGAACAATGCGGTTCACGCGTCAACGGGCTTTACGCCGTTTTACGTGAACGGGTTAGTGAACCCACGTGTCCCATTGACACCGCCACGACGTGGCTCAGGGCTTGACGGGGAGGGATAGCCGACAGGCTTGCTGATGTCAGCCCTGCTTCTGTGCGTAAGCACATTAGCGACTTTGTGTCGCGGCGTCTAAGTGTCTTAAGACACGTGCGTGACGCAATGGCTGAAAGCCAAGATGTTCAAAAAGAACAAGCGGATGCCAAAGGCAGGGGTAATGTGGAGGAGTATAAGGTCGGTGACCTCGTATTGCTAAACGCAAAGAACCTCCCCACACACGCGGTGTCTGCTGTCTTTAAGACAAAGCTGCGCCCACGCTTTATTGACCTTACGAGGTCGTGGCCAAGAAGGGCCTAGCGTATACGCTGAACCTTCCGAAGGCGATGCGTACGCACCCAACCTTCTACGTCGGCTTGCTCAAGCCATATCGAGACCCCACAGGGGTGAGCGCAAAAGCGCTGGCGCCGCCGGCGCCGAGGTCCCAACGGACGCGATCGGCTATGCCGAAGAGAGGACCCAATGGCAGCGATGCTGCCGGCACACAGGCAGGCCACTACGAAGGGCCATGCCCTGATCCGGCCACAAACCGCCCGCCACCGGCACTGCTCGATGAGCAAGGAGAGCCGCACTATCATGTGGAGCGGCTCCTAGCGCGACGACGTCGCAAAGGCCACAACCAGTATCTGGTGAAATGGCGGGGGTATCCTCACTCAAAGAACTCATGGGAGTTCGAGATACCCCTTCGGCAAGATTGCCCTGACGTCGTGGACGCCTTTGATCGTCTTGATCAGATGCGCCCTTCGGGCGAACGACCGCCCAAGCGGTCAGCACGCGCTTCCCACTTCTAGAGTGGGGAGCTGCTGGGTCATTGACCGAGCTCAGGCTCTGACCCTATCGCTGCAATAGCAACACGCATCTTTGATGCGTAGGCACCAGTGCCGGGCTGCTTTTGCAGCGTGAGCGAGTGAATCGCTTATAATAGGCGTTCCGCCGTTAGCTTCACGTATGAAGCGCAGACTATGTTCAAATGGAACATGTGTCTAGTAGGATGATAGTCATCCGAACCATGCCACGCGATATGGCGTGATGGTTAATGCTCCTCGAGCCGAAGCTGATGATCGAGGGTTCAAACCCCGCATCGACCAGCTTTTACCATACTATGGTATTGGACATTGTCCATGCACTCTTTGTCCACGCAGTGGCTGAGTGGATTGTGCTCGTCGAGCTCACGCTGTAGAGTGAGGGTTCAAACCCCATCTCAATCAGCTTTTACCATGTTATGGTATCGGACTTTGTCCGCACTCAAGCCCCATGCGTGGTGGCCGAGTGGATTAGGCTTGGTAAGCCTACGCCGCGGTGCACGGGTTCGAGCCCCACACCGTTCAGGATTAGCAATTTTGCTAAAGGGACATCGTCCCCACTTTTGGTCCACTCAGTGGCCAAAGGCGTGGTGCCTTAAGCACAAGCTGGAAGATGTAGGGTGCGACACCCTCATCCCGCAACTAAAGCACAAGGTGCTATGGGACAAAGATCCCACACTTAGCCACATGGTGGCGGAGTGGTTTGCGCTCTGAGAGCGCGCGCTGTGGATATAGGGTTCGATCCCCACATCGCACAGCAATGCAGCATGTTGCTGACGGACTTTGTCCGATAATGGATGACTCAGTCATCATTAAAGTCGCGTAGAGCGACGAAGCGTCGTCATGGACGCTGGGGGTCGTATAAACCCCGTGTGGGGGCTTCCCACTTTAGTGTGTGCGCTCGCACAGGCTCAAAGAGCCAAACTTCAGTGTGATGGGGCTCTCTGAGCTCGTATCACACATTCTAGCTCGAGTGAGCCGCTTCCCCATGGATGGGGTAAGCGTTGAGTAACACCACGACGTGGTGATCACTCATAAGCAGCTCTGCTGCGTACTGAGCCCACGAAAGGGCTGCAGCGATGCGTGCAGCACGCACCCACTTGTGTGGGGTGAGTCAAAAGACTCTGGCGCCTTCCCAAGGCCAGGTCCAAGACCTACTAGCACATGGCGTGCTGACGCTGCCGGGAGGGCTGGTGTATGGAGCCCCAAGGCGAGGTGCGCATGCATGATGCGTCTAGGACGCAGATAAGGAACACCGAGATGGTGTTGAGGTTGGTCTGAGGACCAAGACGCCTTCAAGGCGGTGTGCTCATGCACGTAGCGTCTTAGACGCATATACGAAACACCGAGGCGGTGTTGAGGATGGTCTAAGGACCAAGATGCCTACATGGCATGGGGCTGTTATGCCTGACGTGCTGGTGACAGCACGGGACGCCTTCGAGGCGCGACAGAGGCCACGAGTGGCCGGACATGGTCGTAGTAGTGCTCATCGAGCAACGACCCTCACTAAGTGAGATGTTCCGTGAACAGGCGTGTTCACGGTTTAGTGGGGAGGGTGTAACGGGGTTACATGAAGGTGACCAGTAAGGTGGGCCACACCTGGTCACCTTGGGGACACATCGTCCGGATAAGATATCCGTATCCCTCCTCAAAGAGATACTGGTACTTGGTACCCTCGGATTACCCTAAGTCAGTACTGATGTCAGTACATGGGCGCAACGCCATTCATTTGTGCATGACTAGAACTAAGTATGCAATAGTTAGTTCTATACATTTAGGAAAAGAGATTTAGACAGATAAAAACATTCAATTCAGTTCACATTTTGCTAGTTAATTAAGAAGTCGTTATTTACTCTTAATTAAACTAAGCCGAGTCCAAAGAGTCAGTTTTGGACTGTTAAGTATCGCTATACTTGGTTCTTGTATAAGAACGTACAGTCGTCGGAACTCCGACTGATAGACGGACGTCTAAGACTCAAAGAGTCGCCCCCTCTTCCTCTGTGCCAAGCACTTGCTACGCAGCCCCGCTGCAGATGTGAAGACGGCGTTCCTGAACGGCGTGCTGGATGAAGACATCTACATGGCGCAGCCGGATGGCTATGTTGATGAAGCGCGCCCGGACCATGTGTGCAAACTCAAGCGTTCGTTGTATGGTTTGAAGCAGTCGCCACGCATGTGGAATCAAACCATCGACAAGTTCATGCTGGAGCTGGGATTCAAGAAGTGCGAGTCGGACCACTGCGTCTACGTCAAGCGGGATGATCAAGACATGATCTTCGTGGCGCTATATGTGGATGATCTGGTCCTGGCCAGCAGCACGGACGAGTTGCTTAAGTCGACCAAGAAGGCGCTCGGTGACCGCTTCGAGATGACGGACATGGGTCAGCTCAAGTACTTCCTCGGCATGGAGATTGATCAAGATCTCACAGCTGGGAAGGTGTCGGTGCGGCAGACCAAGTTTGCGAAGGACATCCTGGAGAAGTTCAGCATGCAAGACAGCAAGCCTGTGAAGACACCACAAGACCCGGGACTCAAGTTGACCAAGGCCATGTGCGAAGACGGTTGCAAGCACGAAGAGACCATGGCGAAGGTGCCGTACCGGAACGCCGTCGGGTGTTTGATGTACCTGATGGTGGGGACTCGGCCGGACCTCGCAGCCGCAGTGGGAGTTCTCAGCCAGTTTGCTGCGGATCCGTGTCCGACCCACTGGCAAGCGCTCAAGAGGGTGTTCCGATACATCCAAGGCACGAAGACGCATGGCATCGAGTTTCAAGCGGGCAACGAGGACGGACTTCAAGGTTATTCGGATGCGGACTGGGCCGGCGACATCGAGTCAAGACGGAGTACAAGCGGCTACGCGTTCATGATGAACGGCGGATGCATCAGCTGGAGAAGCAAGAAGCAGCGAACAGTGGCGCTGTCTTCGACGGAGGCTGAGTACATGGCGTTAACGGAGGCTACGCAAGAGGCGGTTTGGCTCAAGGCATTTCTGTGCGAGATCGGCGAGATGAAGTCCAAGTCGGCGGTCAAGATCTACGAGGACAACCAAGGATCCATCGCGTTGGCCAAGAACCCGGAGTTCCACAAGCGCACCAAGCACATCGACATCCGCTACCATTTCGTGCGCGAGAAGGTGGAAGACGGTCAAGTGGTGCTGCAGTATGTCTCGACTACCGACATGCTGGCAGACTTGATGACCAAGCCGATTACTGCGGTGCAGTTTGAGGTTCTTCGAAACAAGCTCGGGGTTCAGGGTGCAACAGCTGTCGAGTCGAGTGGGAGTGTTGTCAAGAAGACGTCTCGACCAGCTGCGGTATACCGGTAGGATACCGGTATGACCTTCACTCAGTGGCACCGCAATCACTCCTGTGATTACGGAGTGTGGTGTAGTGATTCGCATAATTATGAGTCGCCCTACAAGACTACCTGGGAGACCATCTGGAACTACTGTACCGAAAGAAGGGTACATGGGTACTGTCGAGCAGGCTCGACGAGTTGACTTACCAGCTAAGTCACCAAACGCGGATTAAGTCACCAAGGGGTCGCCGAGTCCGTACTCGACGAGTTCGGGCTCGGCGAGCCTAAGTCAACAGGTACTCGACGAGTCCGCCCAGCGGATCCAGCTCACCGAGTCGGAACTCAGCGAAACCTCGACGAGTTGGAACCAGCAAGCTCGACGAGTCGACTCAGCGAACCCTCGCCGAGTCTAGGCTCGGCGAGTTCGACCAGAACCAGTCGAAGAGACACAGCAAGGTCAGCCAAGATCTGTAACAGGCCGATTTCACTACATGTTTGCATAGGAGGCTTAGAATAGCAAAGGAGGAGCCCGAAGGGCTCTCGGAAGACATAAGAGGATAATAGTGCAGAATTTTCTAGGTTCAACACAAGCGGTACACTTCTTAGGTAAGTCACTGCCGCGGGCCGGATTATGCCTGCCGTTGGTTCCCGAGAGGCATAGCTTGTAGGAATTCAACCAACTGGCGGCGCCAAGAGTACAAGGTCGGCCCGGGTTGGGTATTTGTCCCCAGCGTGCCAATTCCGCTGGAAGTCGGCGAGTGTGCGTCCTCGCCGAGTCGACGGGCCTCTTCTCAGAGTGACGTCGTTAAACTACGCGTCCGGGGTTACGTTAACCGCGGCGCCACCGTGTCAGGCCCATTCTTTAGTGGGGGCACGGACAACATTCCCAGAGTCTGCGGCCGCAGACACCTGGAGGGAGAGAGAAGGAGAGAGGAGAGACGGAACCTGGTAGTGGGTGCTCGTCGAGGCGAACTCACTACTGTCCCGGCTGGGCCGAACCGCACGGGGACCTATCCCTGCGCAAGGCCAACAGCGCCGACCTTGACTCGGCGCATTGTTGTGAGTATTGCGTTGGAAGACTAACAGATTTGTGTGTTTTCCTATACCACAACTGGTGCCGCGACCCGGGAACAGGGTGTGCTTTGTTTCGTAGGTACCAACTACCAAGTTTCGTGAAGAGTGAAGAAGATGACCAAGGCATCGAAAGGATCAAGTGGCGGAAGTCCGGCGACGGTCGGAGGGTCGCCACGCGATGGGACTAACTCGGCGAGCGGCAACTCGCCGAGTGGACGAGCGATGGACGTGACGACGGACGTTGCCCGCAGTGTCCAGTTCGAAGATGTTCAAGGTCATGGCAGTGAGGAGGAGTATGAGATGAAGGCCGAACTCGACGAGGTGAAAACCATCGCCGAGTTGCGTGCTGAAGCCGACGAATTGTCGTTGCAGGTGGGGCGAATGGGACACCCTCGCCCGGTTGAACGGAACCTCGCTGAGGAACTCGGCGAGGATGATGATGATGACGAGGACGGTGCTCCCGACGAGCGTCCGCTCCCAATCCCCAAGGCCACGAAGAACGCCGACACGCCGAGCGCGAACAAGGTGTTGGCCAAGCTCGGCGAGGAGATGCGCTCGACGAGTGACTGGATGATGATGTTCGCCCCGATGGCGATGGCACAAGCCAAATGGCCCGTACTGGGTCCTGAGTTGGCTCAACCGGTTAACAGTACGAGCCTCAACGAACTCGTCGAGGATACTGTGTTGTTGCTCCGAGCGATGGGGTACCGGTGCAACAGTCACCCGAACGCTCTGATACTGTCTGGGTGGGACTTGAGAGTCGCCAGCGCCGAGCTCACTCGGTGGAAGCGCAAGCTCCGGTCTGCGTTTGGGTTTGAGCGAGCTCCGGGTGATCAGCCCAAGATCGCTCGCCGAGTTGCTGAGTCGTCGCGCGGTGTGGAGGATCCAAGCAAGATTCCATTGCCACGTACTCCGGAGACTAAGCTGCGAGATGTCTTCAGGGTGACCGAGGGAACCCCATACTTCATGGACTCGCATATGCGAACCCCGAAGAAGTCGCCGAGGAGCCGGTACCCAGAGTACTACGACGCTGCAGACGAAGCTGAACTCGACGAGGATGAAGACGATCCCAGGACGAGACGAAACTACGCAGACGAACTCGACGAGTCGCCGCTGGCTCGGATCCGTCAGCTCAGCCTTGACGACTCGCCGAGAGGCGCCGTAGCCAGATGATGGAGCTCCGGACGCACGCTGCCCTCGATAGGATTCCGATCTTCGAGGGAACCAGAGGGCGGAGCGAGAAGTCGTTGACGTGGCTGAAGCACTTCATTTACGAGATGAAGGGCGCGCGGATGCCGCGGGAAACGTGGTACGAGCCGTTCTCGCTGAGACTTGGTCAGCCGGCACGACACTGGTACCGACAGTTGACTCGGAAGGAGAAGAAGAACTGGAATCTACTCAGCGAGAAGTTCGTCTCCTACTACTGCACGGACCATGACCAGGATGCAGCAGTCCGCTACTATTCAGCGAAGCGTAAAGAGAATGAGCACATCTGCGACTTCCTGCTTCGTCTGAATGGGCTTGATCGCAATGCCGGTATCCAGTACGAGAAAGGTGGAGCGAACGCAGAAAGCCATGTGCGACAATTCCTTTTGCATTGCGGTGACGATAAGGTGATGGACACGCTGTACAGCCAAAACCTCAAGTCCATCGACGAAGTCGAGAAACGAATCAACAAGAAGATGGAAGGAGAGAAGCTCCAGAAGCAGCGAGACCGTCAGTCCAAGGTGCAGAACAAGGACCCCAAACGATTCTCCAAGCGTGAAGGTTACCAAGACCGGAAGACTCGCCGAGATGAAAGTCGTCGAGTGACAGTCGCTGGGTCGTCCGGAGAACGAAAACGCTATGACGCCGATTCGGGTCAATCCGACTCGTCGAGTGGAGACAGTCACTACGATGACCACGATGAATCAGACTCGGCGAGTGACTCCGACTATATGGATGCGGGCACTGCCCAAGACCGAGAGCGTGACTCGGTGAGTCGAGGCTACTCGGCGAAACAACGACCAAGCTCGGCGAGCCCAGGCTCGACGTGTCCCTACGGACACCCTCGCCGAGATCGACGAGACCGGTCACGCGACAACTCGAGGGAGCGCCGGACCTATGGTCCTTGTGGTGCGTGTGGTGCCATGGGGCACGACACCCACTTTTGCCGAAAGCGGTGCAAATTCTGCCAACAAGTTCACGATGTTGGGCAGTGTGAACTGTTCCAACAATTTGAGAAACTCACCAAGTTCGTACGGACGTCCGTCGACAAGTCGACCGTGCCCGACGACCTCAAGAACCTTGTGACGCCTAGTAATTTAAACTAGGTAGCCCGCCAACTTTGACTGGGTTGGGAGATAGCGGGCTGCCACAGTCAGCCGAGCCGGCGGTGGAAGCGAACTTTGTGTTCGCATTCGTTGGCGAAGCGGAACGGCCCGACGAGGAGAGTGAGGACGCGGAAGATGGAGGATGTGACGGAGATGACAAACTCGACGAGTCGAACGAAGACAATGTGCGATAGATAACCAGTATACGACGGATGACTCGGCGAGCGAATGAAGCAACTGGCCACACCAAGAAGATGAAGTTACTTCCAGGGGAGCGACTAGGGTGGTGGTCGTCGCAGAAGTTTGATCGCCGAGTCCGCATGCGAGCCCTGGTGAGGGGCGCAGTGAACGACCAGCGAACCACGATTCTGCTAGACACCGGGGCAAACGTCACGGCGATTAGTGAAAGGTTCGCAAAGAAGCTGCGATTGAAGCGGCTTATTAGTGCAGACAAGCAGATTGACGTACAAGGTATTGGCAGAGCCAGGGTGGCCACGACATCCCGTGCGATGGTGAAGGTGACTCTTGGATGGGAGATCGTCTACGAGTTCGAGGTCTGGATCATGGACCACCACGCGGGGGTGGACCTCATATTGGGAACAGACTTTATGATACCAGCCGGTATCCGTCTGGACCTGTATGACTCCACCGCGAAGCTGCCCGACGAGGTGGTGGTCCCGTTGCTCAAGTCGCAGCAGGCACTCCACGAGCCGACCTATGGTTGCGAAGTCACCGGGGGCCCAGTTAGGGTGCTTGATATACCCACTGCTTGGTTCGCCGAGTTCAAGTTGCAACGCCGACAACCCAGCGAGGAGACTCACGAGCTGTGGGTTCAACGGACAAAGGATTTTGTCCCAACAGTCGTCCATAATTCTCGAGGGAAGCCGGTGAAGGTGCGGCTAACCAATGTGTCGAAGCGAGATGTGTGGTGTCCGATGCATTTTACTATTGTACGTTGGATCCCACATGGAGTACTCCCACGAGACAACGGGTTTGTTCGAAGGAACTCAACGAAGTATCATCACTGGTAGTTGTTGGCGTATGAGTATGTGTCGGACAGAGCCATCTGGAAGAAAGAGTGTCAATATTACGAAGAATGGCTCGCCAAACAGCCACCGTCTGTAGAGCGTCGGAGCTATGAAACTCCGACAGCCATTGCCCCTAGACCACCGCCAGAGGAACTCGTCGAGGAGAGGCACAGGAGAGACCCGACGAACTCGTCGAGTCTATCCTTAGCACATGCCGAAAAACAACTCGTCGAGATGGAAAGTCTCCTCAGTACGGCGAGAGAATTCACCGAGCAAGTGGGCGAGTCATTCCTGTCATCGGTGGTAGACTACCAGGGTGGCAATTCGACGAGTCACGGGGATCAACCAGAAATTGACGTAAGTGATAACTCATTGGCGAAGGACCCCGAGGAGGATTTACGGCTACGCTTCATCGCAGCGACAGTGAGTCTCGGCGAGGAAAAGCTGGCAGATACACCAGCCGACACACCACGACCTGGTGAGTTCGAACATCGAACAGTTGAGATCAACCTAGAGGACTACGCACACGAGCTAGCGTTCTTACCTGACCTCACTGACTTGGTTGCGACTGAGTTGGATTACGACGGTGATAACGTGAAGTCAAGCGTTCACACAGAGGAGCAGCACCGTCGACTCGTCGAGGTGCTTAAACAGCATGAATCGATTATGATCTCCAGCGAGGAACGCTCTTCCTCCACCAGCGTATGGTGTGGTGTGTGATATCGTCCCAGGACACTCCCGATCAAGCAGACTCGGCAGAGTCTCCGCGAGTCCCGCTACGACACCTGAAGAAACTCTATGAGCTACTCAAGGGTTTGCTAAAAGCAGGACTAATCGCATTCTCCAACAGTCCATGGGCGTCGCCTATTGTTATCGTGTTGAAGAAGAATGGGGTGGATATTCGTCTCTGTATCGATTACAAGATGGTGAACGCTGTAACTGCTGTAATGAGTACGCGATGTGCCTAGTGGATGATCTACTCACCGAGCTGGAAAGCTACCTGTGGTTTTGCTCGCTGGATGCAGCTAGTGGATTCTGGGCGGTACTGATGACTCGGCGAGCAAGATGGATATCTGCTTTTGTATGCTGCTCTCGGACACTTCGAGAGTGGTTACGTATGCCTTTCGGATTAAAGAATGCTCCGATGATCTATCAGCGACTCATCGATAACGCCCTCTATGGTTATGTGCAGCCAAAGGGAGGCTGGGCTCTGTTCGCAGAACTGGCTCGGCGAGCTGAGGAAGTTGCTGCCGATATCAGAGCCACTCGGCGAGACATCGACTTGCTCACAAATGTGGACTCGGCGAGTCCAGTGACCAAGTTTGAAGCAGATTGATTAGCACTCGCCGAGTCAGACCCCCTGCAAGAACTCATTAATAGCCCAGAGGCCAACATGTTCCTCACCGGTGAACCCGACGAGTCGAAGTTTGTCCCCGTTTTCGAGCGCAGGTCGTTTGTTGACGATATTTGTTTCGGTGGGAGGAGTTTCGACGAGTGCTTGGAGACATTAGATCGTCTACTGAAGCGATTCGCCGAGTGCAGGATCTCAGTGAGCTTTACTAAGAGCATCTTCGTACATCCGAAAGTGGAGTTCCTCTCACACGAAGTGACTCGGTGAGGTATAGCAGCCAACTCGAAGAAATTAGCCGCAATCGCCGAGATGCCGTTCCCGACGTCCAAGAAAGGAATGCAAGCTTTTCTTGGTGCTCTGAACTACTACAGTCGGTTCATTCAGAACTTAGCGGTGTATGGAGCAGTGCTGTATCAACTCAAGGAAGACGATTTTGCACCAGGGGTGACCTCACGGCAGCCAAGGCTTCATTCGCCGAGTTGAAAAAGAAGGTGGTGGACGCTCCCATTTTGCGTCACTTCGACTCGGCGAAGGACGTCACATAGTGTTCGCAAACGAGTGGGCCATCAGCTGCACACTGATGCAGATGCATGATCAGAAGTTACACCCCGTACGGTTCTGTGGACGAGTACTCAAGGAGAATGAGATGAATTACCATCTCGCCGAGAAGGAAGTGCTTGCGTTACTCCAGTTCTTGAAGATCTGTTACACTTTGCTGACCGGGAAAGTCATTCATGTGTATACGCGGTTCTCCACTCTGGAGTGGGTGTTTTCTTCTAAAGCACTGTACGGCAGAGCAGTCAGCTTTGCTGTTCTACTCGCTCCACATCATCTCAAGATCAAACGTGTACGAGAGCGGGATATAGAGTTTGTTCAGTTACTCCAAGCGTCTATTACCCCGTTCACAGAACTCGACGAGTCGATGGCACACATAGCTCCACCGTCTAAAGGCTCGGCGAGTGTTCGCCTAGACCCGGAACTCCTATACGCGCATGTGCCGACAGGATTCGATGGGTTTGTGATGTCGTTCGATGGTTCAGCCAAGACTGAGAAGAATGGAGGCTACGGCAGTTGTTCGTGGATATTGTGGCGGCTACCGACGTGGGACATTGTGATCGCTGCGAGTGCTCACCTACCGAGAACAACAGTCAACCTTGCTGAGTATACTGGAATGAACAATGGGGTGACCGCGGCTATCGCCAAAGGGGTGAATAACCTCATTATTGTTGGCGACTCCGGCTCGCAATCCAGCAATCCATGGGGGTGATCGCATGCAAGAAGGAAGCCTTACAGATTGAATTGGCACACCACAAGTCATTAACAAGCAAGTTGAACTCAGTACGCTACTTACATGTAGTAAGAAGTTACAATGCGGCCGATGCCCTGGCAACTGAAGCGCTGGAAGCCCAGGCCGGAAGAGTCGTTCTGAGTGGAGAACGGAAAGCTGAGCTAAAAGTGCTGAATAGGATTGCCGAAGTACTATGTGTTGACATCAAGAAACCTGAAACAACACCTACGGTGACAGCCATGACTCGCAGTCAAACTCGGCGAGTTCGTTTCGCGGATGAGGAACAAAGAACTCGACGAGTGAAATGCGAGGGACTCAGCGAGGGGACAAAAAGTGATCCCAATGAGCCAAATGATCTCAGCGAGCTTCAATCAACTGAACTCGACGAGTCAATCGAGCTCGCTGAGTCGCAGTCTAGCCCTGATGATCTCACCGAACCTCTATCTGTCGAACTCGACGAGTTGGAGATGTCGTTTAGAGCACCTCCGTCTCGACGAGTAGAAGGTCAAAGTGAAACAGAAGTCGACGATAACAGAGAACCGGACGCGCTCGACATAGACCCAGTGACCGTTCAGGCGGAACGACGAAATCGTATCTCGAAAGCCCAAGACGAAGAACTCAAGTGGGCTGATATCAAAGCCTATCTGCGTGGTCAAATCGACGAGCTGACTCGCCGAAGAGTACATAATGCAGGAAGATCGCTGACTATTTTGTACTCAGCGAGGATGGACTCTTGTATTACCTAGGCCAGCGACGACCCAAGTCTGGACTCGACGAGGATGACCTCAAGCTACGCCTGGTTGCTCCCATGATTGATGAAGTGATACTTCAAGCTGTCATGATTCCCTCGAAGGGGACACCAAGGAATCGTGCGAGCATACCATCGAGTCAAAGCGGATTATTACTGGGTCGGACTCTACGCGGACGTCATCAAATACGTGCAAGCGTGAGGATTGCAGCACTAGTAAGAGCAAGCCGCAACTCAGAGGCTACTCGCCGGGTAACGTGGTGTCCGAACGACCATTTCATATCGTGTCGTTGGACTTTGTTATACCATTACCACAAACTCGGCGAGGTAACACAGCATTGCTACTATTCCAAGACCATTTCTCTGGATTTGTGATTGCCAAGGCAATGCGGGAGACTGGGGCACTGGAGGTGGCCAAAGCTTTCGAAGAGTACATATTCCGGAGGTTCGGCGCACCTTCACTCATTCGCCATGATAGAGACCTTCGTTTCATGAGTGAAGTATTCCAAACCTTCTCTGAAATGATGCAATCTCGGTCCCGAGCCACATTGAGTTATCGCCCACAGGCTATTGGACAACTTAGGAAAAGGTCGATTAAGCTCAACAATTCAGTCCATTTAGCAGATGTCATGTGGAGAAGTCCATTACAAAGCTGACTGGGATGACATTGCGAGAAACTAGTATATGCGGTCAATAACTCACGTGATTCGACTCGACGAGAGACACCGTTTTACTTGGTACACGGTTGGGACGCCCAATCCGCTCTCAAGGCGATGACTTCATCAATTCGGCGAGCTTCGAATAACTCATCGAGTCCAGTGAACGCAGTGGA